>JAPKLW010000514.1:82309-93691 GCA_026898455.1 Plectranthus barbatus
TTTGGTCGTAAGCCTTCTATAGCTCATCTTCGTGCATTCGGTTCACCATGTTATATCCATAATAATGGGAAGTCGAAGTTAAATGCTTTCTCGCCTAAGGCTGATGAGGGTGTGTTTGTCGGATATGGACATCCCTCTCACAAGGGCTATAGAGTATTTAACAAGACTACCCAGCTTGTGGAAATAACATGCAATGTTGTTTTTGATGAAGCTACTTTAGTGCGCAGGACCTTACGCCAACTGGCTGAAGATGTTCCTGAGGTCGAGGATGTCAGCGACCAGTTGGGCAGGAATTCTTCCGATGCTCAACCAACTGGTTCGACTAGACCTATGAATGGATCATCTTCACAACCAGTTCCCTCAGGTGCCCATCAGCAACCTGAGAGGGTCGGTGATGCAAATGACCTTGCTGAGACCTTACACTCAATCTCCCTGAGTGGATCTTGCAACAATCTAGGGGGAATCCCTACTGGCCTTTTTGAAGAAGAAGGCAATGATGGACCAGCTGGAATGGATGTTCCAGCTGATGCTGACAACGTTGGTGAAGGTTCAGACAATCAGTCAGAAGGTGATGCTGATGAAGTTGTTCCAACTGGTGAAGGTCCAGCACCAGCTGATGTTGTAGCCCCGACTGGTGGAAATGTGGAAGCACCAGTCGTCAGGACAGATGAACCTGTTTCACAGCCGGCACCAGCAGTCGCTGGTCCTCCCAAATGGCTGAGGGATCACCCAACTGATGTTATTCTCGGTGATCCGGAAGGTTCTGTCCAGACTCGACACGGCAGTGCGCTCCTGAGTTGCTTTATTTCTCAAATGGAACCTACTTCCATAGGAGTGGCACTCGAATCTGCCGATTGGATCAATGCCATGCAAGAGGAGCTTGCAGAATTCACTCGCAATAACGTTTGGGACTTGGTGGAGAGACCATCACATCAGTCAGTGATTGGCACCAAGTGGGTTTTCAAGAACAAGCGAGATGAGAATGGCACCGTGGTCAGAAATAAAGCTCGTTTAGTCGCCAAAGGTTACAGGCAGTGTGAAGGGATCGATTTCGATGAGACCTTCGCACCAGTTGCCAGAATGGAGGCGATACGGCTGTTCCTTGCGTATGCAGCGTATCACGGCTTCACAGTGTTCCAGATGGATGTGAAGAGCACCTTCTTGAATGGCGAACTAAAAGAGGAGGTATATGTCGAGCAACCTCCAGGCTTTGAAGTTGGCACCAAGGTGTACAAGCTGAGAAAGGCCCTGTATGGATTGAAACAGGCGCCCAGGGCTTGGTACGAAACGCTGTCACAATTCCTCACCAGAAATGGATTTCGGAAAGGGAAGATTGATAGGACTCTCTTTCTTCTCAAGGATGGAGGTGACATGCTGATGGTGCAGATCTATGTTGATGACATCATATTTGGATCAAGGAATATAACTCTCTGTGAGAAGTTTTCTCAACTGATGCAGACATCATTTCAGATGAGTATGATGGGCAAGTTAACATACTTTCTCGGACTCCAGGTCCAGCAGTCAGCTGATGGAATTTTTATCAGCCAGCGGAAGTATACGAAGGATTTGATTCAGAAATATTGCCCAGAGAAAACTAAGTCCCTCAGAATACCTATGAGCACCAGTTGTCAAATATTTCTTGATGAGCAAGGTGACTCAGTTGATCCTACCATTTACCGAGGAATCATTGGATCACTTCTCTATCTCACAGCCAGCAGACCCGACATTTCTTATTCAGTCGGAGTGTGTGCCAGATTTCAAGCAAATCCGAAGAAGTCACACATGGAAGCTGCCAAGAGGATAGTGAAATATCTGAAGGGGACTGAATCTCTCGGAATATGGTATCCCAGGAATGATGAGCTTACACTCATTGGATATTCAGATTCAGATTTCGCTGGATGCCGTATTGACCGGAAGAGTACCAGTGGTACGTGTCAGTTTCTAGGACACAAGCTAATCAGTTGGTTTAGCAAGAAGCAGCACTCAGTTGCTACATCCACCACTGAGGCTGAATATGTTGCCGCTGCCAGTTGCTGTGCTCAAATTATCTGGATCAAGCAACAACTGGAGGATTATGAAGTGGACACTGGCTGTGTTCCAATCTATTGCGACAACAACAGTGCTATGTGCATCACGAAGAATCCGGTTCATCACTCCAGAACCAAGCACATAGATATTCGACATCACTTCATTCGTGATCATGTCGAGAAGAAGGATGTCAGCGTGGACTATATCAGAACTGAAGATCAACTGGCTGACATCTTCACCAAGCCACTGCCAGAAGCAAGATTTAAGGAGTTGTGCATCAAACTCGGTCTTATGGAGATTGATGTGAGCCCCAATGATGAGGAAGAATGAGTCCCAGCTCTCATTCTGTTCTTGATCTTCTGGAGGACGCTGATTACGACTAAGTCCAAGCTCTTAGTTGTTCTCATATAAGTGATATCTCTATCTATCAAGTGGTGTCTACTGGCGGAATCTTGCCAGCATAGGCCATCAGTCGAAGCGAAATTGGGTCCCAGCTCCCAATTCCAAGAGAAGAGAAGATTATGCGGAATAAAATTGAGTCCAAGCGCTCAATTTTCCATCTTTCCAGTTGCCAGCTGATAACTGATGGAAGTTTGCCAGCAGCCAGTACTATCAGCAAGTGGAATCAGTTGCTAACTGATGTAGAGGCCAACCAGTTAGGGGGAAGTATGCAACTGGTATATGCAACTGATGACCAGTCATACCAGCTGTCTCAGAAAAGGCGGGATTGTTCAAATCCAAGTAGCGTGTACAGCCCTCAGAATTTAATGTGGCATTTAATGCTACATTTAATGCGCACAGCGTCTGCGCAGTCCGACATTTGGTTGCCACCAATCGCTGAGCGCCACGTCAGCTACACGACGTAGCCCACGTCAGCACGACCGCGCACGTCGCACAGGAAATCGGGCCTGCTGATGACCGTCGATCCCCGCTTGCTGAGCGTCAATCTTGATCGTCTGATCCTGCATGGACTTGGGTATAAATACCCGATGCCTTTTCGACGGAAAAACCTTTTACGATCATTCAATTTCAGAAACCCTACACTCTCAAGCTTTCCTTAAGATTTCTTCTGAAATTATGGCTTCATCTTCCCGACAACCAGATGACAACTCACCATCTACATCTTCTTCGTCTGGTTCACCAGACTTACCAGTCGCAGAAGCCCACATGCCGACTTACACTGGAATCACGCAGATGGACGATGTAGACTACACTCTTCCATTCGCCCGCCTGGTTCAGTTGAACAAACCAGCGACCAGGGCTCAACTCTCAAACGCGCAAATCAGGGCGGCGCAAGTTCAGAAAGAAAAAATCCTGAACGAGAAGCTGGCGCGCAAGAACTTTGGACCAGAGTTGATCGAGATGATCGACCGGGAAGGCCTTCGACAATATCTGACGGCAAGGCCCGAGACCTTCCATCCGCATATGGTGGCGGAGTTCTATGCACGGGCCGTGATTGCTGACGGGAGGAAGTCTTTCACCACTTCCGTCTTCGGCCATATGATCACTGTCAGCGCCGAATACCTCGCCGACTTGTTCGGATTGAGGAACGAGGGAATGGAGATAGCCACCTACTTCCACAACGATGTAGAGGAGTTCAGGAGGCGTTGGACTCAGTGGAAGAGGGAGGGGGTGACGAGTTTTCGCACTGGAATGCGGAAGTCGGAGATGGACGACTGGTGGCAGATGGTGTGCGACATCGTCGTCAGGATGCTGCAATGCGAAGTTGGCTCATATGCTGAGTTGAGCCTGCGCAAATTCTCCGTGATGTGCGCGCTGGTGGATGGAGTGGAAGGGAACTGGGCCGAGTTCTTCTTCGGGAGACTGCTGGAGAATGTTGATCGCAACATCAACATTCCAATTGATGGGACGTTCACTCACTCCGTATCCTTTGGGCTGCGGATCAGCCATATTTTGGAGATGGAGATTGGAGATGGAGTGGACCAGGGGGAGCAACTGGTGAGTTCGGATTTCATTCCGCCCACCAAGGAGCAGGCAAAGCTGCCCCGCCCTGACTACCATAAGCCGCGGAGGCTGAAGGGCAAGACAGCAGTCGACCCAGCCACGGTCGTTTCGGAGGAAGAAGAGGAGGATGAGGGGGAACAGGTGCCAGTCATGGCACAGCCGCTGACGGAGGAGGCTAGGGCAGAGTTGAAAAGGAAGATGGAGACCGAGTCTCTCTTTACCCAACTGGAGGAGGCAGAAGTGGAGGCTTCTGGCAGTCGCCCTCAACCAGTTATGCAGGCGCCAGTCACCAAGAAGCCCTCCCGCAAGAAGCCTAAGACTTCCCAGCACCAGCATCCACCATCAGCTGTGGCATACAATCCAGAATCTGGGAAAATCTCCATCCCAGTCAAGAAGTCCGTTCTGGGGCTGACTGAGGAGGAGACGCTGGAGAAGATGACTCGCAAGCGCAAGCGAGTCATGACCAAGGCACAGAAGGCTGAGAAGCACGCCAAGAAGGCAAGGAGTGCTTCCTTGGTGAGAAAGAAGCAGGCCAAGTCAAGGCTCCGGGCTCTGCTGGCGAAGCAGAAGAGAGAGGCGGAGCTGGCGGCCAGGGATGAGCGCTTTGCTCAGATCAAGGCTGAGACTGAGGCCAGGCGCCAGGAGGAAATACAGGAGCAACTGAGGCTGGCGACCAGGGGCAAAGGAAAAGCGTTCGAATCCACAAGTGCTAGGCCACCAGCACCAGCTCCAGGCGAAATCTTATCTGAAGAAACTTTTGAACGCCTGCTGGTGATGGGCGCTGACAAGGATGTACTATCCCTTGTGGATGAGTACCAGCCGGAGGAGGAAACCGCTGATGTCCCTCCACCCGTGCAAGGGGGTGGTGGAGGTGACGACGTCCCACTGGCCGCGCAAGGGGGTGCCAGTGGAGGAGAAGAAGAGCGGGCGACCACCCCGGTACAACTGGCGAGCTCCTCGGATGTCAGTTCTGAATCCGAGGATGAAGAGGAACCAAGGGCTGCGAAGCCAGAGCAGGAGCCAGCTACGGAGGTGGTGCATCACTCTATGGTGCAGAGGATGGAGCCAAGGGATCTGTTCCCAGACTTTGATGCTAAGGCTCAAGTTTCTGCCAGTCGCCCCCGATCCACAGATGCCTCGACATCAACTTCTGGGCGACCAGCAGCATCCTCAACATCACCAGTTAGGCGTGCACGATCTGAAAGGCATCCTTACATGCTCTGCATCCAAGAGCATCAACTGGTTGATGAGGATACTTTCCAGGCACGAGTGACAGGAGTGCACCGGTGGGAGCAGCGCTGGGAGATGGCATTTCATAATTCAAGAGTGCCAGAGCCATCTGCATTCAACATCATACCTCTCAGCGGACTCCCCCACCAGTCGGTATATGCCTCCAGAATCACTGCCTGGTGCCTGCCCCTGCAGCCAGTGGAATATTACAACTTCACTCTCTATGAGTATGCTGAGAACATCGCGGTGGAGGTGGAAAATGCCGTCAATGACGAGATAATATCCAGCTACCGAAGGCTCTGGAGGGTGGATCCGGAACTATGTCTGGAGTTCCGGAGATGGAGGATTTTTGACAGATGCCAGCGCCTGCTGACTGTGGAGAAGCGGGCGGTTCTCTATGCCAGGCTGGGACTTGGCTACTGGAGAGCGGAGGAGGAGTGGGCCAATGCTTTCATGGGCACCGATCCTGAATGCCACCAGCAGCTGTCTACAAGGAGGATCCAGCGCCGCTTGCTGAAGATTGCAGAGTACAGGCAGCTGACTGGAAGCTCCGGCCTCCCGCCACGGCAAAAGGTCAAGTTACCTTTTCTCCAGTTCCGAGTCAGCAGTCGGGGGTACCAGCTGACGTACGCGCTCCGACGCCTCAGAGTGCTGGTTACCCTCCCAAGGATCCCTCCCTATCATGCTATCCTGTTCGACATGGCTGCCTGCGCCTTGCTGGTAGACCATATTGTGGAGGAGGATCCTTCTCGTGGCTTGTGGCTGACCCTTGCCGTCCCTCATGTTCCTATTATCTCGGGCGATCTCGTCCCTGATTCTATGGACTGGCAAGTGGTGGAATTCACTGCACAAGTCCAGCCAGCTCCAGCAGCAGTGCTAATGGTGGAATCAGCTGAGGAGCCAGCTGAGGAAGTCCAAGTAGAGGCACCAGCAGCTGCTGCAGTGCCAGCGGAGGAGCCAGCCCCGATGGAGATATCAGCTGCATCTGAACCAGCAGCGGCTCCTTCCGCAACTGATGTGCCTTCCTCTTCCCTTGCAGTTTCAGCACAGCCTCTCTCCGAGGTCCATCCGCCTGCGCAACTGCTTGATCTCATTGATGCCAGGATGGACCAGCGCTTTTCCTCCTACTGAGCAGAGATGGCGCAACAAATGGAGACCTTCACCTCTGGGGTGAACTCCTTTTTCGTGCGGATCCAAGAGGGGGAAGATGCGCGAGCACGTGCCGAGGCTGAGAGGTTCCGTCTTGCTGAAGAGGAGAGGAGGATAGCTGCTGAGGAAAGGGAGAAGAGCAGACAAGACATGGCGGCTCTTACTGAGATCCTGAGGAACCTAGCTAATCGAAATCAATCTCCTGGATCTTCTTCTCAGCCATAGGTCCTGTGCTCTTCATTTTTTTGTGTAAGTAATTTTGTATCAGTCTAGACTAGTCAGTTGTCCTTCCTGTACTTGTAATTTCACATCATTAATGGATTGATTACTGACGGGTTGACGACAATTTCTCATTGTCCAACTAATGTCTACTGACTTTTACTTACCAGCTGAACTTACACATTTTGTGTAATCAGCACCAGCACTCCATTTGATATTTTTTTTTTAATTCTAACCTGGCTCAGATTCTTACTTCATAATTTAATCGAGCAATATCTCTCCCAGTTTGAGGGGGAAGATTCTTAGGTTAGAGCTGATGTGAGGAAGTATTTTCATGGGTTTAGATCTGATAGATTTATTTGTAAAAACCCTGAAATATTCTGTAACTTTCCTCATCAGCTGAGTGCTCGCTGGTTAGGCTTTGATCGCACCAAAAAGGGGGAAATTGTTGGGAAAATTATCTAAGTTTCCCTTCCCCAGTTGATAGCTTAGATCTTTGATTTGGTGTTTAAGTGTTTTGGTGGATCAAATCCTAAGTCCAACCAGCGTCAGTTTGTCTCTAGAATAGCTCTAGTCTCAAATGTAAAGTCCTGTTTAGGTCTTTTGAGTTGTAAGTCGTAGCTGATCAAGACTCATGCTGACACTGTTCATCAGCATGAGAATCTCTTACCTGGTGAAGGATTTCACCAGCAGACGACTGACAGACCCATGCTGACACTGTTCATCAGCATGGAGTCAAGAGCTAATGACTGGCTACTGTTCACCAGTTGGAAGGATTTCACCAGCAGGAGGCTGACAAATCCTACCAGCAGAATACGTGTTCTGGCTGACACTATTCACCAGCTGTGAAGCCACCAGTCATGGGAGATTCCAAGAGTTAACATCCAGACAAATTGGTAGACTAAGAGTGTGCAAGCGCTAAGTCACCAGCAGAGACTGCCAGCACAAGATCACCAGTATGATCTACCAGTCGGATGTTACCAGCAGAATTGAAGATTCGTTCTCCCAGAGTCTTAGAGACAAAAAGAAGATTCGTCTGAGGAATATACTGACAAAGTAAGACTTTAAGGAAGGATATCCTTAAAGTCTATCAGTTCAAGACACCAGTTGCGATTCCTCGTACTGACGAAATAATGCCGTTCTGACACAAAGAGGTCTGTGTCAGAAAAAGCGGACACAAGCATGGCGCTTTCCGGAAATTCCTACCTGCCGCCGTCAGAAGGACATGCGAGGACAGAGACTTTTCCGGATGTGTCCAAACGGCTAGAATATTTGAATGGGATCCCTCGGCTATAAATACCTGGGATCCATCAACATTCAATGTTCTTGGCCAACCTCTTCACCTACCGAAAGACTGAAATTTATTACGCTCAAGCAAGTAAAAGCATACAACTTTCGAGGCCTCTCTAAAGGCTATCCGTGTGTTGATTTATTCAAACACGAGACTTCAAGCTTCCAGCTTGTAAGTTACAGACCTCGCTTGGTGTTCTTTCTCTTTCTGAGGAAGAACATAGCAGCTCTAGAGCCAGCCAGCTCTTGAGTTATTACGGGCAGTTTGCCGTAGAGGATTTACGTTCTTGGGAGAACTCAACACCCAACCAGTCAGAGGAGGAGGTTGAAGTGACGTGCTCGCACTCCATCCATCTGACGAGAGCTGAAGAAGGACAAGGACCGGGAGCGGTTGATCCAGTGGACTGGTAGACGGGGCATCTACCAGCTGGAGATAGATCGTAGGACTCTTTGTACCTGATTGCTCTTATAGTGAATTTCCAGTGAGTCGACTGGAGAGTGGACGTAGATCAGTTGATCGAACCACTATAAAAATCCTTTGTCTTTATCTGCTTTCAGTATTTAAATTTGTATTTGAAACCCAGCACTCAAGTGCTGGTGTATATCTGAAAACTGATAACTGTGCAAACTAGGCTTAAAATATTCTAAGTCTTGAGCTACCAGCTGACCAGCCAGTCGCCAGTCAGCTGAGTACTCATAGTGCCAGTTGACTTACCAGCTGACAAGGTCCCAGTCAGCTGAGTAACCAGCAGAGTGCAAGAAACGAACAAACACATTTTCCGCTGCCAAGTTATACCCTGATAAATCGGGACCAACAGTACCCATGCACCTCTAGGAACTAGCAAGCTACACTCGTAGACGTTTACTAGAACGAGAGATACACTTACAACCTAGGACCGCTTTGTGGAGGTCTATTGATTTTAATTAAAAAATCTGCTTAGTATTTTTCTTTTAAAAGGTTTCTTTATGCGCACACATAATTTCTTTGTCATTATATTTCCCAAATTTTTGCATGTAATAATACAAGCCCAAAAATTCCCAAAATATAATCCAACAAGAAATTAATCACATAAGCATGCTTGGAAAGCTGTAAATAATAAAAGCGATAAATCATGCTTTCCTATTATCTACACATGCTTAATTGCGCACATAAATAAATCACATATCATACGAGGACAATTAAGGCAAATAAAAATTCCTCGTGGCCCCAAAAATAGAAAAATAAATTCTATCTATTACAATTTGAATTTGAATTTAATTTGGATAATTCCAAATCTTTTTCAAATCTTCCCAAATCTTCTAGGGCCTCCAAATCTTGATTCACCAAATCTTTTGGGATTTAGGTCTTTGTGATCTGATGATTTGTCCTAACCCTAATGCAAACCCTAGGGTTTACACAGGATTGCACAAACCACCAATACACGAGCCACCGCAACGGGACAGCATCAGCCGACGACGACCACTGCCGCCACCAGCCGACCGCCGACGGCACCGCGCGCCCCAGTCCAGCCTCGTGCGCGCACAAGCCGCGAGCCGTGGCTGCTGCCTGCGCACGCCGTGCGCGCACTGCACGCCCCGGCCGCGCACCTGCCGCATCCGCCATCGTCCTCGCCGGCCCTTCGTCGGCTCCGTCTTCGTTCTTCGTCCTCGACCCGTCAAATTACATAATTTGAAAAATTACAGAAAATCTATTCTATTACAATTTTTCAAATCTACACTAATGACGGATTTTCTCGTGATTTTACAAAAAACAATTCAGCCCTACACGGATAAACCACCGCGGGCTGAATCACACAGGTTGCCACGAGGAACAAAAACCATCCACAACAATAAATTCATACATACATGCATATTGAATTTAATTATACACAAAAGAGCCATAAATCAAGAACCTAGCTCTGATACCAATTGTAGGGTTTTCCCGTGAACCGAATCACCAAAACCAAACTGAACCGGATCGATTTATGGATTTTATGCATAATTAAATACAAGATAAAACCTAGCATGCTCCTATGAATTTAATACAATATTGTGGATTGAGAATTACCGTAATTCCGTCGAGTCTGAACCGATCTTTTGCGTTTGAATTTCCAACTTGAATTCAACCACGCAATCCAATTTTATCTGCGGAATAAGAAATTAGATCTCTAATTTCATAGAATAAAAATCAAAAACAAAAGGGAAGAAATAATTATGTTGTTCTCCAGATTAGATCTTCAGATCTGTATCCCAGTGCTGATCAGAGCTACTACTGGTGAGGACTCCGTAGATCTGTGGCTTAAGCAGGACCAGAATCGAAATTCTCCTCCTTCTGACAATGAAGTCGGCGCCCCCTCTCTCTCTGCCCTAGGGTTTTGACTGATTTGAATAATCACACTGGTGGCTAGGGTTTCCAGAGAGAGTGGTCTATTTATAGACCCAGGGTTTTATCCCTAATGGGCTACTGGGCTCAATTCAGCACACTTTCCTTGGGCCAGACCTGGGACCTAATGCAAATAATAAAGTGGGCCTATAAATTAATTAATTCTCATGTCCACAACCCAGGACACAATTAATTAATTAATTAATATTAATTCTTTTTCACCACAGAATTAATACTGACCTACCCCTTTATTACCACGTTATGAGAACGGGCTGCATTAATTGAGAATCCCCATATTTAAGGTCACCGGACATCCATTAATTAATCGGAGCCTTTGACAAGCTCTAACTACAATTAATTAATATCTTATTATTCCTGAGTAGTACCACTCAATCCTTATCACTCGTGCCTGAACTTAATCAGCCTGCAGGACTTTGGCACGATGAATGTTATTGAGCTCCTCAGGGATGTCCCCATCCTATTACTCGGATAAGGTTACCTAAACCCAGTCTCAGGCGGTACTACATGAACTGTTGTTACCCAAGATGCGGATATACGAGCACGTTACTTAGGCTCTCCACCATGGCAAGTCAAAGCAACAGACAACCCGTGTAAACCCCTGAACCTTCGTTAGGGTTTGGACTCAATCAATATAACGAGATCTTGTATTCGTTGATGTCAGACAGACGAATATATCTCACTGCAGTCCATCAATACGCCACCTCTGCGTACCAGCATGTCAAGTAACCAAGACAGACAACTTATTCCGACAATGATGCAGACATCCGGACAAAAGTATCCTCATACGTTGTCTCGGCTGTGATCAAGTTTATGTCTCACTAGGTCAAGTGATCATACTGTCTTCTGCGATCTACAACATGTCGTATGATCGTCCCTATCGGTGAGACAAGAGGATACCATTGTTCATACATGTAAGATTGTTAACAGATAGGAGAAATAAACCGTTGTATATTCATTATAATAAATGCTTTCAGTATATAAAACCCATCAGCCACATGTTAGGGTTAGAACATGCAACCATGCCAATGCTTGAACAAGAAATCAATACTATGATGTGTTGGGATTGTATATAGAAAGCATAAATGATTAAGTGTTTGTATACTGGCCTTCATTTATGT
>JAPKLW010000514.1:93701-116992 GCA_026898455.1 Plectranthus barbatus
TGGTTTATTTAATTGAATTTATTTTGATACCCTAAGAACGGTCCTGCGAATTAAATAACAACTCATGTTGTTGGCCGTAGACTCGAATCCTACAAGATGAAGATGGCACCGGTTATACGTGGTTAATCATAGCTGGTTACATCCACGACAGGTTGTGAGCTAATATTATTGAGTATGCTTGAGAGATGTTACAACAATTCACTGAAATCACAGAAACAGAAAGAAACTCGAAACCCTAATCTTGCTGCACAAAATCAAGCTAAGGAAGAGACGATGATTTCATCTTAACAACCTTTCAACAACTTAACTACCTTTGTTCTATAGCTAGCTACCATGTGTCCCAAATTAGTTAGCAACATATAGTAACACTTTTTTAAGTCAAGTGCGACTTCTACTCACTCACAATCAACACAAAACTTCCCTTCTAGAAGCAGTCGAGCATCAACGCAAATACAAGTGTGTTGTCACCACACTTTACAACATCCAATCAACTTACCTTCTATGTTTTGGAAGACTCAACCATCCAACCTTTCTAGTTGTTGGTTGCGTGACGTGTTCACACATCAAGCTGAAGTGAGCATGTTCCTGGTGGACTAGGCGAGACCGCATACAGTCTGTGGATGGAAGAGCTGCCTGCAACAGCGAGATCGTGTTACATCACCCTGTAACTAGTGCTAGTGTATTCGAACCTGTGTGGTTGAAGAGTGGAAGTAGGACATTTCACTCGAACCACTATAATCCTTTGTGTCTTTATCTGCTATTGTTTGATTTCTGTTTATGATTTAAAACTCAAATACTTGCTAAGTTGTTGGTGTATACTCTGTGAAATTGGTTAGGTAAATACTCGACTGCAAATAACAAATTTGAGTGACCAGAAACAGTCAATTTTGTGTTTTGAAAGAGTAATCTATCCATATTTTTTTGCTGCTTACATAAATACTCTGATCTCGGGACCAACAAATTATGTATTATATCATTCTTAAATCCTAAATCCATTTACTGTAGATAATGTAACTCTTATTTAAGGATCAAGTACAACAATTTTAGTTAAATGTATATGGAGTGCTCAAATTGATGCATCTCGCAGTTTAGAATGATGTATTTATTTATTTATTTTTATTTAGCAAATGATGTATTTTGTCTTTTATTCATTAAAAAATGTAATTTCTTTAGATGAAGTAAATGTTGCAATTTTTTTTTTATCTAAAGATAAAATACATAATTTTCAATTAAATGTATATGCAATGCTTAAATGATATAATTCTCTATTCAGAATGATGTATTTTATTTTAGCAAATGATGCATTTATTGTTTATTCAGTATGTAAATGATGTATTTTTTTTTTGTTTTAATTCATTTTTTAAATCGTGTGCTTTTTTAAGGACCGAATACACCATTTTCAGTTAAAGGTATGGTATATAGTGTGTTCAAATGATGTATTTTATTTTTCCAAATGATATATTTTAATGTTTATTTACTAAATGATTTTTGTTTTTTAGTAAGAAATTTATACTGATATCCTCTTTTTTTTCTTTTCATATCCCCACATTTAATTAAAAATATATATTCTTTTAGACTTTATCCTCATCGTTATCATTATTTGAGAAAACATAGCTCCATCCATATTTCCATTTATTATAAAGATCAGCAAATATCCTTTGATTTTCTTGGATAGCATTGTTATTGTTTTTCACTTGTTCATTTATTTCTCAAGAGTTTTTTTTCAATTGTTTTCTGCAAAATTTTATTGGATACTTTTTCAGCACACTAGCAAATCACAATTACATAAATGGTGAATGGTGAAAAAATCAGTAGAATATTGAAAAAATAATCAAATTGGATTTTGTGAAATTAATAAGTTTTAAATTATTTGAACTGATGAATGAATTCAAATTATATGTTATTTGAATTAATAAATCCATGTATGAAGCATTGTGGGTGAAAACAAATTTTCATTTGAAGAAATAAAACCTGTGCAGCAGTGTCTCTACAAAATATGAAATATTTTATAGAATATTAATTTATAGCGCAAAAATTATGGAGCTTCGATTTTGTTTGGTTCAATTGTCAATTATGGGCATGTAGATGTAGTGATAAATATGACCATCTAACAAATATTTGAATTATAATTTTGTAGATAGATAGATATTTGAATTAAAAGTAATTTAATTGATTTTATAAATGCTGCCAGTAGTTCATATCGATCTTGTGAGTGAGATCCTCGTCTCTCACAAGATCAAAATTCCAAAATAACTCAATTATTTTTGTAAATAATTTAAAAATGTCTTCAATAGTTAGTTAATTCAATCCGACACAAATTATATATTCATGGAATTTAATCGGCCAAGCATGAAAACTTTTCGATGTTAATAGTCTAATAAGGATCTACCGAATAAAATATGTTTAGTGAGAAACTCTAAATCCTTACATATGGCATGTTCTTTACATAAATGTCTCCGAAGTTCATCAAATAATGGAATGCTACTCTCGTCTCAAAAAAAAAAAAAAAAAACTGTCACCGTAATTTCGTGTGTCGCAAAAAAAAAAATCTGCTGCATCTTGGCATCTTTCATCTTTCATCCAGCCAGTGATTCAGCCATTTCTAATTAAATCAATAATCACCAATCAAGAAATATGTAAATACACGAGCAGCAATCCAATCTTGATTTTGATTTCGATGTCTCTGGTGAGCAGCGGTTTATAATGATTGTAAGAAATGCTCAACTCGTGGTCTTCCCAAATGGCTTCTCCAATGTAGCATTCCCTATTCTCTGCAACAGCTACAAACCTCAGACAGATTCCAAACAATGATAACATTGAATAAGTAGAAGGGTGATTCAAATCTAAACCTTGAGACATAGATTCCTCGTAGCGTCGCATATTGGATAATCATGCGGGCAACAATGCTGGCGGTCGTCGCAGCAGACAGCAGATTCAGCCTCACAGCATCTCCAGTTGAAGCATATCCCCACAAGACTCCATGTGCAGCAGCATGTCTCGCCACTCGAGCAGTAGGTGAAAAGATTGCATTTTGTTGGGCCCGGGGATGGTGATGGCGGCGGGTTTGGGCTCGTCTTGATTGGGTACGATGCTAGTGTGTTGATTCCACACACCCCTTCCGCACTCCCTGAGTTCCGTTGCATCAACATGTATCCATCGATCCCCCAACGTTTTCCCCAAGAGTTCTTGATAATCCAGTAATCTACCCCATCTTTGGAATCATAACCCACGATCAGAACTGCGTGATCCAAGGAAGTTGAGCAGGGACCACTGAATATCCCCTGCAGTTGCAATTCATGCATTACTCAAACAATGACTTAAAACAAGAAATGATTCCCAGCACTCACCTTTGAGTATAACTGAAAAGAAGAGTCGCTGCCACATATACCAACGCTAACAGGTTGAGTTGCAACAGCTTGTTGCAGTTTCTTCTCCTTTTTCGTAGGCACATCAACATAACTATCAATGGTTACAATGTGTCTTTTTAGCTGCCATGAACAAACAAAAGATATCATTATAAAGTCATGAAACAGGCCGGATAAGAAATGGGATAGTATTATTCACTTTTTGTTTGTCACATGTTCCCTCACGGCCGCGGTATGGATAATCATTTTCTGTGTCGATTCCTTTATTTTTTATGATGAACTCAAATGCATAGTCCATGAGCCCTCCCCCACAGCCATCATTGTAGCTTTTGTCACAGTCAATTAGTTCTTGCTCGGATAGACTGATAAGAGAGCCTGTTTTGATTTGATTAATCCCTTCAACTGCACCCGTGGCTGAGAATGACCAACATGCACCTTCACATAGAAGACATTAAGAATGTTGGCTACATTCTTTTCCAACATTTCATGAATAAAAATATTTATCTGAACCAACATGGTAAATATTGCTTAAAAATCAAATCTAATGCTGCAATTTCTTATAATATCCAATGAAACAAATTCAACAGTGGAATTGATGAAGATTAATGTGGAACTAAGTTAACACATTGCATTATTTAGATTTAAGTGGTCCTGTTATTCAAACTAAAAAGTTTCAATAAGCAAAACCACAAAAGCAACCACACATCATTTACCGAGTAAACCATTCAAAATGGACGACGTTATACAATTAAAAAAAAAAAAAAAAAACTTGAGTTTTGCAAGAAAAGTTCAAATCCATAAATGAGAAATTTAATCTTATACATTACCACAACTCCCTTGATCCTTTACCGCAGTGACCGCACCATTCTTCCGCCAATCCACAGAATCTGGAAGATCAGATTCTTCCACTAGATCCGAATCTTCAATTGCAGATTCCATGCTATTTAATCTGATAACTTTATCATTTGCCGAAGGCGAAAGCCCCAAATATTTGACCTTAAATTCATGATTAGTGAGATCGGCAAATGCATTGAGTGACAGCGTGTAAGAAGAATTAGCCCTCGTGTTGTGCTCAACGACAATTTCATAGTTCCGTTCAAACACCTTCAGTCTCTGCAGTTTCTCTTCCTCAGATGCGTACGTTTTGTCATAGTCTTGGCACCAACGATCGAATAGATCCGAAATCGATGAAGATTTGGACGTGGGCACTTGGGATATTAGGAGAGAAACACTCAGAAACGGCCATAACCATAACAACCGACTCATTCTTGAAAAGGTCTCTGAATTTCTTGGTTTTTGTGTTGAAGAATTGGGTGAAATTGGGCAGCTTTCTCCTACAAAAATGGTGAACCAGAGCGTTTGAGAAACATGGGGATCTTTGATTGGAGCAGACAGGCAAACCAATGGAGAAATTACAAGAAGAAGAGCAGTCAATGGCGAAGTGAATTTGGGAGTTTCAAGAATCAGCAACGTGTTCTTTGAAATTGTCGTTTGTATCTCGTGGTTTTGGGTGCTTGGGCTGTTTCTCCATTTTTCAATTAAAAATTTTGTGTTATAAATTTTAATATTTTTTATGGTATAATATTACTTATATATTATTTATTTTATTATTATTTTGAAACAGTGTTGAGGTACTGAAATTTTTTGATATATTTTGATTTTTACAATTTTTTTATTGAAGAGATTTTAATTTATTTGAAGAGAGAATAAACGCGAACATTGTTTGATTGGAATGTTCAAAAGAACATAAATTCGGCCCATTAAGGATTACAATTATTATCCATATTTGATTAATCTAATATAATTTTATTAAGCTTAATACTCAAAACATATTGTATTTCATACCAATAAAATTATTACTCCCTCTAATCTGATTATATGGTCTAGTTTGATCTTACAAGATTTGTCAAAAACTATTTAATATTAAAATAAACTTCCAACATTATATATAATTATTTAAAACATTAATTAACCTTTCATTTTCATAATATTACATTTACTATTTTCATATTTCAAAATTATTTAGAAGTATAATTGTAAATTACTAGAGAAAAATAATACCAAATATTGAAATTGGACCATATAATTGAAAGAGTGAAAACCTGAAATACCCCAAATGAATAAGATACATAACAAAAATATCATTTCTTATGAAAATGTATCTTAAATACCCCAAGGACAAAATTGTGTCAGATTTCTTGTTAAAGTTGTACTTTTTTTTCTGAATTCAATGATTGTTTAACTTATTTTGATTTAATTTTGAAGTTTAATGTTGCAAAATTCAGGAATAAAAATTTCCCAACGCATCCCGACCCAATTTCCAACCCAAAAAAACACAAAATCAAATTTGAAATTATTTAATATATGTAAAAATCCAGTCGGGAAGACTACCGGGTCATGAAACGGGTCAGGATCGATCATGAACCATTCCCTACCCATTTCCCTTCATGACCCATTCCCTACCCATTTCCCTTCATGACCCCTTTCCCTACCCATTTCCCTACCCATTTCCTACACGTTTTTTACCCATTTCCCTACCATTTCCGTTGATGACTCATTTCCCTACCCATTACCTACACATTTTTTATCCGATCAAACGATACAATTTATAAAACATAAATAAAATAAGATTAAAACTTACGTTCCATAAATAAAATTAAAACTTACGATCCATAAGTAATACAACATACATAAATAATGCAGAATTCAATTAAGTTTCGGGCACTCTATCAGGACAATTGCGCTTCGTATGTGTATCAGATCTACAGATACTACATCTTTTAGGAGCGCGTTGTCTACTACTAGATGCTTGTGAGTGCTCTGCACCGGATGGACGTCGACTATTTTTTGGGCGACCAGCTTGACGTGTTATATTTGGAGGTAATACTATGATTGATAAAGCATCAGATGAAACCACCCACTCATTTTGAGGTGGAAGAGAATTCACAGTTCCACCATATATCTCTCTCCAAGTGCTCGTCTTATAGTAACCATTAATATAGTCGTAGAAATTCTCCCCCTTATACCTGTTCAATTAAAATCAACTTATTGAAATTAAATACAGTAAAATAAAAAACTTAAATCAAATTAATTCTTACTGAATCGCAGCTAATGCATGAGAGCAAGGCATAAGGTCTAGTTGGAATTCACGGCATTCACACGTCCACACTGAAAGGTCGACCTTCCAAGTTCGCTCACCATCAGTGATCTTAAATTCATTGCCAGAGATTGGGCCGACTGTGTATGTCTTAGCAACCTCTACCAATGGAGCAATTTTCTGGACAGCCTCCTCAGTCTACTCATCATCTCGCCCTTGTGCCTTAACTCGTCTCTGATCGAACCATTGTTTGATAATTCCACAATAAGTGTCAATTATCGAGCACACAGGCAATCGTCGAGCTTCCAATAACCTTGCATTGAAAACCCCAGCTGCATTTGAAGTCAAAAAGCTGTATCGACGAACTGGACACTTGCACCTTGACCACCGTTCAGGTCCTACTGACACCAGCTTCTCGTACGCAGCAGGTTTTGATTGTAATATTTTATCCATAGCTTGTGTGAAGCTCGACAAACGATAAGCGTAAGCAGCCCGATAGTACAACTTCACAAAAGTCGGACCATAGCCCGTTAATTTATTTTGGAGATGGTAAAAACAGAGCCCGTGTGGTGTATCCAGGTATACTTCCCTCATCGCATTTGCAATGCTAATGTGTTGGTCAGATACAATCAATAACTGACCACTGCATCCAAAAGTCAACCTCAATCGAGTCATAAACCAGATCCATGTCTCGTCATTCTCGATTGAACCAACACCAATAGCAAGTGGAAAGACATTTCCGTTGCCATCTTTGGTAACAGCGACCAATAAGATGCCTTTGCTTCTTCCCTTTAAGTGCGTGGCATCAACAACAATAACCTGCCTTAATAAATTGCTCATGAAAGCACTTCTAGATACACCCAGGGTGACAAAACAATGTTTGAATGTTCCATCAGGTGCGAGATCCAGATCAGTGATCGTGCCCGGATTGTATTGACGAAGCACCTCAAGGTATTTAGGCAGTAGCTTAAATGAATCAGCTGTACTTCCATACAACAACGAAATTGCTGCGTTTCGTGATCGTAGTGCAACCCCATAACTAGCCCGAATGCCAAATGATTGTTGCAGTTCGGCCATAATTCCTTTCGGTTTAATTATATGCCCTTGCCGACGCATCTTTCGGGCAAAATAGGCTGCAACTACTTTCGAACGAATATTTCTGGCTCCAACGAAAGCAAGATTCAGGCTGCAATTATGATTTGGTTGAAACTTTTTGACAATCCAGCAACCATCTATGCACCTTGCACCTACACGAAATGTGCAACTCTCTTGTCGTTTGCAAATATAATCTACACGGATGCTATCCGAGCGCTTTACTTTAAACTCTTGACGGTGCTCCATTTGCCATAGCCCAACAGCAATAAATAGATCATCTTTTGTCTAGAACATGACACCCTTAGTCAATTCCTGATCCAGTATGGCTGATACGTCTCTCACCACCTCAGCTGAATCAGTTGTATCCAATGACATAACTGGGACTAACCAATTATTTAAATTACCTTGAATTTGAGAGCTTTCTGGTAGAGGATTGCTCGGCATAAGATTTGAAATGAAAGCACTCATGCCGCCGGCTGATCTAATCCATGCAGAAAACTCTGCAACTGTACAATTCATCCTGAAGTCTTCGTCACCGGACTCAGATGAGTCCTCATCAAGGTCGGCCTCCTCGGAGTCATCATGCTCCACCACACCGACTTCCTCATCGTCGGCCTCTTGTCTGTTGTCGGGCACTTCATTGTCTTCTGGAGGAGCTTCATAGTTCAAATCTGGGACATGTGAACCACCACTTCCGCCTTGAGAACCCATATCAAAATACATGGAAGACCCAAATCGAGCAAGGTCTTCCGGAGTTGGACTGTAATGGGTATACCTCGGTGGACTGCTTGACGCCATGAACGGTCTGTACGGAGATGCCTCCCGATATGAACTCCCAACACCAGTATTCATTGTATTACTCATAATAACATAAATATTGGGCTCCAAATTAGGACTGCAGAGCCGGAGCAGCTCGACATCCGTCGTTAACAATGATCTAACAAATTTGTTGCTTCGAGTTTGAGTAATATAATAAAGATTATACTGACCGTGAATATATTCTGCATCGAAAATTGACTGAATGTTGGATCGTAATGCAAGTATAGAAAGATTGGTCATTGGTAAGTAAATCAATCTTTCTTGTCCACCGACATAGTTGCAAGATGCGTCGAATTGTCCATTATAGTGAACAAACACAGAACACCAATTCTCCATTTTCGTAAAATAACGAAATTTAGAGTTTAAGAAGTTTAAAGGAAGATTGAATAAAGAAAAGATTGAGAAAGAACTGAAGGAGATTTTGGTTATTCGGTGATTTCAAATGAGCATGTAAGGCTGTAAATAAATTATTTCTACAATAATTGATTTGATTGATCAATGCAGTGTACTGAATTCAGTCATCTGTATTTCAATGCAGAGTAGTAATTTCAGTCATGTGAATTGCATTGTACGAGTAACATGCTATCACTCATTTAGTCAAAAAAGTAAATTTATTTGGCATGCATTATTGAGATTCTTACACGTGATCTCTTTTATGACATTATGTACCGGGTAGGGAACTGGATCATGATCACACATTCATGACCCGTTCCAGACCCATTCCTGACCCGACCTAATAATTGACCACTTAATTGTTAGTGGTAGGGAACTGGGTCAGGATCACTCGATCATGACCCGTTCTAGACCCCTTCATGACCCGACCCAACAAATTACCACTTAATTGTAAGTGGTAGGGAAATGGGTCAGGAACACCCCTTCATGACCCGATCCTGACCCAATCCAGACCCTACCAAATTTTTTAACAATTATTTAAGCGTGGTAGGGAAATGGGTCAGGAACTGCACTTCATGACCCGAATCCTGATCCAATTCAGACCCTACCCAATTTTTGAACAATTATTTAAGTGTGGTAGGGAAATGGGTCAGGAACTCCCCTTCATGACCCGAATCCTGACCCAATCTAGACCCTACCCAAATTATTTAAGTGTGGTAGGGAAATGGGTCAGGAACAACCCTTCATGACCCGATTCCTGACCCAATTTTTTTTTTTAAATTAATTCTTTTGACTTATTTTAGTTTTTATACCGACCCATTATAAAAAAAAAACATTTTTGAATTATTTAAAAAAAAACACTTCTTTTTAAAATCATCTCACCAATGATTGCATGATTTCTTGTGCAAAAATCAGAAAAGTACAAATATTGTACTTTGGGGTATTTAGAGTATATTTTCATAAGAAGGGGTATTTTCATGATATAGATAATGAAAAGGGTTATTTTCAAATATTTCCACTAATTGAAATACCCTAAAATAGTAATTCGGACCGAATAATTGAAAAGGAGTGAGTACTTCTTATCCTTCAAATTTTCAGCACATAAGTGATGGTGGCCAAATTTCTCTCCAAAACATTTTTCTTTTTTCTACCAAAAATGGCTGAGCCCGGTAGATTGAACATAACTCTATATTTACAACTCCAAATACATCAATTTTTATTTATTCTTTTAACGCCATACACAATCACCTAAAAGTTCGACCGAGACAAAAGATTCAAGATTTGGAGTTTAAAGGCTCTAAAAGTCGATTTTCGTAAGGGTAAACATAAATTTCGAAAAAGTGGCACTTTTGAATTAATAGGTCATAAGTCCCCACACAACTCCAAATAATATGATATGGATGTCAGTATTTTACAAGTTTGCTTTAGAGATCATATTTCAAAAATGACTCCAAATAATAGGTCATAAATCCCAGACTTTAGTCTTTAGGGAAGGTCTTGGGTTAGGCAGGCATAAACAATTTAGGCGAGTTTTATCCATTAATCCAAGCTCAAACCCATATAATATACCCTAATTGGAATTAATAAATCCTAATTGGGATGGGTCAACCCATTTGGGTAGGATAAAACCCGCCTAAACCGTTTAGGCCTGCCTAACGCAAGTTTTTGCCTAGTCTTTATATTTAAACGGAGGCCTCTTTCTATCTCAAAATAAGTGAAAGTTATGAAACTCTATTTACTACCCACCATGTTATAAACTGAGAACTGAATACAAGACGAAGAGTGTAGAACAGAACAAGTAACTCTTGCAGTTAATTGAAATAATGCAAAAACAACGGATCAAACTTAGCAGCCGAGTCGAGAGGATCTCTTCCCGCAAGACAATTACGCCACCGTAGTGCTCGGTTCTTAGCGGATTGTCCCCAAAGGTAAAACGGCTTCGTCTCGGTCAAGGCAGCACCGCAGTCGACAGAGCTCCGGCGAACTGGAGAGGAGCAGGAGCAGAGTTGGCTAGTGGAAGAACTCAGGTGAAAAGCAACAGAGTATTCTCAGGTGAAAAGCAACAAAAGCTCTATTTTTGGAAGTGAGAATGTATGCTGCCTAGGATGCCTATTTATAGGCAGTCCACCACCTGGGGAGCGTGCTGGAGACATGATGACAGACGGCTGTTACGACGCGTGTCTCCCGGATCGGACGGTTTCGGCGCGTACATCTCGGGAACGTGCTGTTTGAATTGCAGCTTGTTTTGTAACCCCCGCAGACACGTCAATGCGCACGTGTGCTGACTCGACAGCCACGTCGCAGGCCACGTGTGCATCTGTGTTGACTGGACCTGACCCAGTCACTTGACCCATTCCGATGAGCCCAGTAACGGGCCTTGACCACCCAAAGACCAATTGCCAAGAACCGGGAATCGGGAACCGGGAACCGGGAACTGGGGTCCGGGTCACGGGTCTCGGGCTGCGAGGCCGCAGGCCGAGGCGAGGCTGGCGGCAGCGCGCGTGGGCACACAGCGGGCACGTTATACAACGTCCCTAGCACACTCAGTTATTACACCATATCAGTGTAACTGTATTTAAACCTGTTAAGACAAGGTTATATTCCCAATGTGGGATGTCATAATTATTACATGTCTTGTCTTAATTAATCATGTAATAATGACGCCACGTGTCACCTTCGCGGATCAATTTCTCACTCATCGAAACACGGATTTGAGAAAATAAATATACCACGATTATCTACTCACAACGTAGATCGATTCTGTAATATTTAATTTTCACAAAATTAAATATTTATTTCCGGAATATTTATTTAAATATCTCCGTTTCCAACACACCATTCATCAATGTACATTTCAATAATGAATAGATCAAACAAGAAAAATAAAGATTTAAATAAATTGAACAAGAAACATAATATCTTACCTTTGTGGTGGGGAATCAAAAGATTAAGATGGAAGAGAAGACACCAGTGGAGAGAGATGGAGAGGGAGAGGTGCAAGAGAGAGATCGTGAGAAGATTGGGGAAGAAAGAGGAAAGTGTTTTTGTGTGTGTGGCTGTTTGTTTTTTTCTATAACTATATTCATTTCTACATATTTATTTCCTAAATTAATCTTTTTTTTTCTTCGTCAAAATCATAATGTTTCGTATAATTTTTTTTTTGTTAAATCAAGACTTGAAGCATTTGAAATATGGTACTTAACTATCCAATATGCAAATTACATCCAAACAACGTTATAACTTTAGAAAATTACAAAATATAAATAATAAATAAAAACACAAAATGGTTTAAATTAAAATACAAATCACAAGCACCTAAAAATGACAAACTATGTAGATTTCGTATTATTTATTTAATAAGATTGTCATCTCGATTTCTCTTGTTGGAAATGGCAGCCCAAATTCATCTGTATTTTCTTTTCATCTTATTTTTTTTTGGGCTTTTCCATCGAAATATTATTCAATAAATAAATAAAAAATAAAAATCAAAATGTATCTTATCCAAATGATTCTTCTAGCCCTAGTTTATCTTTATTTGGGGTGAATCTTGCCGTAAAAGAAAAAGAAAAAAATAATTTCTTATTTATGGGGCAGCACGTTGCGACACGTTGGGAGAGCAACGTTCAGATTTCTTCTATTTTTTCTCCTATTTATTTGTTCTGATTTTTGCTCGCTGGAAGAGGAGAGAAAGATAGAAAACTAAACATATATCAGATCACTTTACTTCTTTCTTTTGTTCATTGAGCATCTCTAAATTGCCTATTTCGAGTGCACGAATTAGGTAATTATTGTGTATCCTTGGAAGTGAACGGCGTGAAGAGGCTTGCACTTTAGTCTGTTGAAATCACTTTCAAGGCAGAGGATAGTTCTTCCACGCAACAGCTACGTTCTGTTTCGATTTTACTTATTGTTCTGTTATGTGGTGCTTTATTGATTGCTAGTTATGTGATCTTTGGAGTTTTGATTTGTTGTTCATATTTGTGATTTAGAAGTGCTGTTGTTGTTCATACACACTACTTAACAAGTTAATTGTTCACTCTGGTGCTAAGTGAGTTTGTGCAGCAGTGTTGTTTTGTCTTCTTATAATCTGAAAGTGATTCTATGGTGTTGGTCCTAAAATCAGAGTGCAAAACTGTGCAGTAGAAGGTATAAGATAAGCAGCGGAATTAAGTATAACAGTTGCACTTGTTTAACTAAAAACAGAGTATAGTCAATTTTGTGCGTTTGTAAGACTTAAGCTTAGTACTGTCCAGGTTAAGTCAGTTTCACAGTATATACTCTTCAGTACTTAGAAGTATTGAAGGTTTCAAAGTCAGTTTGTGAAACAGAAAAATAGAGCAGTAAGTGAAGAAAGCTGTAAAAGAGCACATAGGACTTATAGTGGTTCGGATCTCAATATCCTACATCCACTCTTCAGACCCAAGGTCTGGATAATTTACTAAGTTAATACAAGCCTCCTTACAATCTATATACAGTCCGTTGGCACCTCCGTCCTCCGGTCAGCTGTGACACTCACCTAGGAACTTCTTACAAACTCAGTCTTCAGGTTGAAGTGGGGACGCACCCCGCAGCCTCCTTCCCGATTGTTGGATGTTTACTTGTTCTTCCCAGAACTCAGGTGGTTAGCATACGCACATGAGAATCAGAATCCCAGACTAAGAAACTGACTGCTATGAATATATCTCAGAAAGATATATTCACCAAGAACAGATTCAGCTTAAAGCTTCAGCCTCGTGCTAGGAGAAGTTAGCACGGTGGGTAACTTGAGTCGGAGACTCAAGTCTCATGTTCGGAAACTCAGAGAGTTTGGCAAAGAGATGGCCTGAGAGATTGCCCTTTCTCGTATGAAGACTTTAAATTTTGTGTGTAATCGTAAAAGGTTGAGGGGCAGGCCTTTATATAGAGGAAGACCTATAACAATTTGAATTTTATCCGTTAAACTCATAAATCCAGACGTTAGACTCATGGATTATATTGTCCAATCGTAGCCCATGCCTTAGGTCTCCTTTCTGCTCTGCTCTGCAGCGTCAATGTACGTTACACTAACTATATGTCAGAATTTTTTTCAGCCCGAGGAATCCCAGTTTGGATAACCTCGTACTGACTTGGGCATGTATAAAATCATGAGTCTGACTGAGCTTCGATATCTTTCGAAAAGCTCATTCTTTAAAGGTAGAGGCTCTGATACTGACGATTAAAAGTGAGTAAAGCTTTGCCCTCATACTGACTTCCCATGGTCAGTATGGTAAACCCTCGTACTGACTATCCATAGTCAGTATGGAAAACGCACTCATACCAATTTCTCCTTATCAGTATGGAAATCCCTTGAACTAACTTCTCCTTAGTCAGTTCGGGAAAGCCCTCATACTGACTTCTCCTTGTCAATATGGACAGACCTTAAACTGAGTGCTCCAACACAGTTTTGGGCCAAGGCTAGGCGTGGTGATAGTCAGTTCTCGAGCATTCTTCTTTGTTCGGTCTTCAGCCTAAGTTCTATTACAACTCAATTCGATCCTATACAAGGATTACAGTTTAGAACTCTAGAAACTGGAAAAACTGACTAAGATGACTTACAACTTTTGACCCACCAAAACAACAAAAAGTAAGGAATGATTTCTCTACAAAAAATCCAAATAATTTCCCCCTTTTTGGTGTGGTCAAAGCCATCTGGAACCTAAGCCGATGAGGTGAGGATAACTTTAGAGTTTTCACAGTTTTGACAATGTGTTGCATAAACTCAGAAAAGTTCCCCCTCAACTTGGGCTTTTTACTTAAGATCTTCTCCTTATAAACTTGGAGAGATATTGCTCGATTGGTTTTTCTGGTCAGTTTAGAGCAATTTAAATCTTAAGAAGGGGAGAGAGAGTTAGAAGCCTATTGATTACACTGGATTGTGTAAGTTCAGCGTTTGAAAAACGAAGACCTTTGTTGGACAAAAAAAGATTGTCATCAACAAATCAGTTTACCCTTTAATAATTTTCATTACAAGTACAGGGATAAACTAACAAAAAGAAACCTATTACAGAACTAATACAAGTCTATAATAGGCTGCTTCCTGTCTTCAAACTGGCTGCTACTTTGGTCCGTTTTGAGCTCTTAGACCAAGGAGGGTAGCTGACTAGCTTTTCTCGTCCCTTGGTAACCATTTTAAAGGAGTTCTTGGACTGGAAAGCCTTCCGTTGAGATGTGCTCCCTGTGGAAAGAAAAGTTGTCTTTCCTTTTTCATCTCAACGTCGCTTGAGGGAGGCAGGTTTGATATGCTGACCTGCCTTCTACTTCCCTCATGTTGGCTTTCAGTAGCTTTGCCCCTCGGAGATCTCCTGGCACTGACATTAGCATGTAGTCCATCAGCAGTGACAAGAACATCCTCTATGAGATGTCTTGTATTATTTGGGCTTCCCGTTAGGCTGTGAGCCTAGAGCAGTTCATACTTTGTTCTTACAAAGTACAAAACAGCCAGTAGAAGCAGAGGAAAACTCTGAGATTCTACTTGCTGTTGAACCTGCCGGGCTCACAGTACTGATGTCTCCTACACCAGTTCTGATGACTTTAGCACCTTCCATACTTCTTTTCCCCCTCTTTGACCGCACCCAAAAGGGTGGTGAGTTATGTCTGGAGGCTTGGGCTCTATCGCCATTTTTTCAGATCTAAGGGAAGGTTTTGGTTGAACATGAAGTATAAACTTGGAAGGAAGGGTTCGACAATGGAGATTGGAGAAAAAAAAGTTTTGTTTCTATGAGGAAACAAATGAACCCTATTTATAGCAAAGAGAAAGATCATTTAAATGAGGTAGGTGTACCTTGTGACCTTTTGGTTTCTTGATCTTCGGCGATGATTGGATACTTTGCCTCGCGATGCGCATTTCAGATTTGACTGGAGCGACGTGGGAAGGAGCATTATTCCACGTGTCGAAATCTGATTCATCGATGCAAGATACGCATTAATAGCGTGTAACTACATCGATCGCATTTGGAATTCAAAAACCCGCCTTTCAAAATTCCAGACTGACTGAGAGTCAGTTCCTAAATTAAGAGTTAGAACTCAGTTTAATTCTGCATCCATCCTTCAGAATTCTTCTAAGTATGAAAACCAAAAACTTGGTTTCTCTTCATCAAGTCAGTTTGGAGCTTGAATGAAGGTATGATTTTGCTTCTTCGGATGTCGTGGGGATGTCTTCTTCGCGCATCGAGTTCATGAAAACTGAGAGGTTGGACTCAGTTTTATTCAGCATCATTCCTCTTCAACAAGGACTTCATCAATCTCCAGTAGACCAAGTTTGATATGGAGTTCCTTGAATCTAGTCTCAGGGAGTGGTTTGGTGAAGATATCAGCCAATTGATCTTCAGTTCGGATGTACTCAATAGACACATCCTTTTTCTCGGCACGATCTCTGATGAAGTGATGCCTTATGTCGATATGCTTTGTTCTGGAATGATGAACTGGGTTCTTTGTGATGTATATTGCACTACTATTATCACAATAGATTGGAACGCACCCAGTTTTTATATCATAGTCAAGCATTTGTTGCTTGATCCAAAGCACTTGAGCACAACAGCTTGCAGCAGCAACATACTCTGCCTCAGTTGTAGATGTGGCTACTGAATGCTGCTTCTTGTTGAACTAGCTAACAAGCTTGTGGCCTAGGAACTGATATGTTCCGCTTGTGCTCTTTCTGTCGATTCTGCATCCTCCAAAATCTGAGTCTGAATAAGCATTGAGAGTCAGTTCATCAATTGGGTACCAAATACTTAATGACTCTGTTCCTTTGAGGTATTTGACTATTCTTCTGGCAGCTTCCATGTGCGACTTCTTTGGATTGACTTGAAATCTCGCACATACTCCAACTGAGTAGGAGATGTCTGGTCTACTTGTAGTTAAGTACAGGAGTGACCCAATAATGCCTCTGTATGCTGTTGGGTTGACTGCCTCGCCTTCTTCATCAAGGTTGATCTGAGCACTCGGGTTCATTGGAATCCTCAAGGGCTTGGTCTTCTCAGGACAAAACTTGCTGATCAAGTCCTTGGTATATTTCTTCTGGTTGATAAAGATTCCTCCTTCTAACTGAATGACTAGAAGACGTAAGAAATAAGTCAGTTTGCCCATCATACTCATCTGGAAATTGCTTTGCATAAGTTTGACAAACTTTTCACACATCTTCAAGTTTCTGCATCCGAATATGATGTCATCGACGTAGATCTGCACCAAGAGGATATTTGTTCCATCTTTAATTCTGAACAGAGTGGTGTCGATTTTGCCTTTCTGGAAACTATTCTTAAGGAGAAACTGAGACAGCGTCTCATACTAAGCTCTGGATGCCTGCTTCAACCCATAAAGAGTCTTCCTCAGTTTGTAAACTTGGTTTCCTTCTTTAAAGCCAGGGGCTATTCTGCATATACTTCTTCTTTCAACTCCCCATTCAGAAAGGCCCTCTTCACATCCATCCGAAAGACTGTGAAGTTGTTGTGCGCAGCATAGGCGAGAAATAGGCGAATTGCTTCAAGTCTGGCCACTGGAGCAAAAGTTTCGTCGAAATCAATTCCTTCACATTAAGCATATCCTTTTGCTACCATCCTTGCCTTATTCCTTATTATGCTCCAGATTCGTCTCTTTTATTCTTGAGATCCATTTGGTGCCAATAACTGATTGATAAGTTGGTCGATCTACTAAGTACCAAACCTCATTTCTCTTGAACTCAGCAAGCTCTTCTTGCATTGCATTGATCCAATCACTAGACTTCAGATCATCTCCAATTTTCATTGGCTCTGACTCTTGAGATACAAAACAAGTTAATAGAGGACATCCTTGTCTCGTGCGAACTGAGTTGGCGATACTATCCAGCACGACTTCCTCAGGGTGGTTTCTTAACCATTTCAGCTTCTGGAGCTGAGTAACTTCGATGGGTTGGACGAAATCTCCAGGATACTCAGTATCGTTTGCTCCCGATACTGGAACTTGAAATAAGTCATTCTGACTGGGGTCTCCTTCTCCAGTAATGACTTCCATATCCTAGTTTCTCTGATTTCCTTGAAGCACAGTTGGTTGGACATCTTCAGGATGAGCACTTTCATCTTCATGAAGGTCAGTTTGAGTTGGTGACTCTGTTCCAGTTTGATCCTCAAACTGAGCTTTGGTATGAACTTCTGAAGTTCCCCCTTGATCAATGCTTGGGTGCATCATCAATGATCCAAAGGCCTTTGTAAGGTCGATTGCAGTGCTGGCCTCTTCATCTGGAACACTTGCGTGATCATCTACAGATTTTTTCTGAGAAACTTGACTTTGATCTTCTTTATCAGCACTCCGTTTTTCACACCCATTGTTAAGAGCAAGATCACCAAGCTCTAGTTCTTTCAAGGTTTGCCTGGTTCCAGCCGTACCTACAAATATGTTGCATTCTTCAAAATCAGTCTACACAACTGGACACCCACAAACAATGCCACTCTTGTCACCAAAGGAACAAACATTCCTTATCCACCAAATTGCTAAAGGTCTTCATTTCAACCTTGGAGAAAATATCTTTGCTAACATCCGTAGGGCTGTCATCAAAGAGAATGGTTCTCTGCTTCCTCATCCCTATCTCATCTATGGACTCATCCTTCATCATGGTGTCACTGATCAAGTGGGAGAAATAATTGTTGATGCCAGTATGTTAGTCCTTGAACAAACTCTAAGAAGAACAGGTGCCCGTGTCAAGGACCTTCCCTATGTTGCTAGCGATGATGAGATGAAAGATGCCTCCACTGTTGGGTTTTGAATACAAAAAACATTAATTACAATGAGTATATATTCAACGGTATTTCCTATCTATTAACAAACTTACATGCGAGTAACAACGGTGTCCTCTTATCTCACTGATAGGGACGATCATACGGCGTGTTGTAGATCGCAGAATACAGTATGATCACTTGACCTAGTGAGATATAAATATTATCACAGCCAAGATAGCGTACGAGGATAAGTCTGTCGATATAGGCTACAACATAGTCGGAAAGAAGTAATCTGTCTTGATTACTTGATATGCTGGTGTGCACGGTGGCGTATTGTTTGGACCACATTGAGATGTATTCTACTGTCTGACATCAGAGAATACAAGATCTCAATCTTGATTGAGTCTGAACCCTTACGATTGTTCAGGAGCTTGCACGGGTTGACTGTTGCTTTGACTTGCCATGGTGGAGAGCATGAGTAACGTGCTCGTATACCCGCATCTTAGGTAAAAGTTGTTCGTGTATTGCAGCCTGAGACTGGAGCTAGGTAACCATATCCGAGTTATAGGATGAGGACATTCCCTGAGGAGCCCAATAACATTCATCGTGCTAAAGTCCTACAGGCTGATTAAGTTGAAGCACGAGTGATAAAGTTTGAGTGGTGCTGCTCAGCAAAATAAGATATTAATTAATTGTAGATAGAGCTTGTCAGAAGCTCCGATTAATTAATGAATGTCTGGTAACCTTAAATATGGGGATTCTCAAGTAAATGTAGCCCGTTCTCATAATGTGGTAATAAATGGGTAGGTAAGTATTAATTATGTGGTGAAAAAGAATTAATATTAATTAATTGTGTCCTGAGTTGTGGACATGGGAATTAATGAATTCATAGGCCCACTTTATTATTTGCATTCAGTCCCAAATCTGGCCCAATTAAATATGCTGAATTGAGTCAGTAGCCCATTAGGGTTTGCAACCCTAGGTCTATAAATAGACAGCTCTCTCTAAAACCCTAGCCACCTCAGAACATTCAAATCAGTTTGAAACCCTATGGAGAGAGAGAAGGGGCGGCGGCTCTGTGTGTTTGGGAGATGAAGTTTCGACTCTGGCCTACACAATCACAGTCCTGTGGAATCTCACCAGTAGCAGGATTGAACAGCATTGGGATACAGATCTGAAGGCCTAATCTGGAGAACAAATTCATCTTTCTTTTCTCTTCTATTTTAATTAAATCTTGAAATTAGTTCTTTGCTAATTTCTCATTCCACAGATTTAATTAAATCGCGTGGCTGAATCAAGGGATTGGAATTCAAACACGAAAGATTGGATCTGACACTACGGAGTTAAGGTAAACTCGTGAAATCCACTGCATTAAATTCATAGGAGCATGCTAGGTATATCGTATGTTTAATTGCTCTCAACATCCATGAAACGGTCCGGTTCAGTTGGATTTAGCGATTTGGTTCGCCGGCAAATCCCTTCATCTGTACCTTGTCCCAGTGCATCCCCAGCTCAAGCTCCTCTTAATATGCCCAATGCAGTGAAGGGAATTTTCGAAGTGATTACCCTGTTCACTGCTATCACTGCAACTCTCTCTTAGATACATGGTGCTCTTTCTGTTACCATTCAGGGGGAGATCAAACCTGGTGGTAATGCTGGTGAAGATGGTGAGGACGAGGGTGATGATGAAAAGGAAGAATAAATGAACACCTGTTGCTGCTTCCAACAATGATTTATTTGTTTTCAGTTATGCTAAACACTTCTTAATTTCTGTTTTTGGGATATTCTGATTGTTTTTCTTTTGGGAGTTTTGCTGGATCTTTTATATTTTGGGGGAGCATCTTTACCCCTGGCTTTTATCTCAGATGCTTTTAATTTCAATATCCTCTTTGCAATGGATGATCCATCTTTTATTATCTTACTATTTCTTTGTTATGAATGCACCATACTTCACTTCTGGTGAATGTGCTATGGATGATCCATTGTTTTAGGTTTGAGTATTTATCATGGTTGAACCATGTTTTTGTTCGACATGAGGAATGGCAACAGAAAGTCTAACATTAAGGGGGAGATTGATGATGTTAGACATTTGTAATGTTAAACTTTTCAAAGTTTAACATCAATGTCTAACACAACTTTTGTTAATGTTATACATTCTTTTCTGCTGCAATGGAGTTGGTTGTAACTAATCCCTATTTTTTAGGGATATATCTTTGATTCCTATTTCGTGTATATATATCATGCCCTATATTTCAGGGAGCACCTCCACGAATAAACCACTGCCTACGTGAGTCAGTAAGCGGTCTATTGGATTTATTCAATAAGCGAGTGGATGTGGGAAGATATCATGACACACGATTGAGAAAGTGAAGACGTGAGGCGTGAAATCATGTGCTCCAAGGACAAAATAGAATAAAATGGAAGACGGCTGCTTGAAGTTCTTTCTGCAATTGAATTACAAATCCAAGAGAAAGTGTCAAGCTCATCATCTTCCACCCTTACTAATCTTAACCATTCGAATATCATTGATCCAGTGCAGAAGCAATCTCCGGAGAGTGAATCCAAAGATTGAAGAAGTGCTGATAAGTGTCGTGTAATTTGGTTAGTAAGCCTTGTAATCAGATTTATTATAAGAAGTGAACTTAGAAGAAATTTGAATCCTTTTTATCTGGTTTGATTTCCTTGGTAAGAACTTGTTTTCACTAGTGAAATTATTTTCGCCATGAGGCCGTCTGAGTTTTAGAAATAAACCCCAGACCAATTTATCCGTTGTGCATTTTTCAATCTGTTCTTGTTTATTACACTTTGGTTAAACTCTAACTTTAACAAGTGTTTTTGGTAAACTTGGGCACTATATTTCATCAACCTAAATTTACTCAGAAGCCATAGGACGTAGGCACTTCCCTCGATTGAAAGAGATTAGTTTTATTGTTTGTATAAATTTTCGATCATCGAATCGAAGAATGTAAGCAACAGCTTTTGGCATACGAACTACTATAATATATTGTCATTTACAATATCATTTTTTACCTGCTTGTTTGTTTTAAAATCCAACAACTAACTACGTACGTTGAGTAGTTGTTGGAGTATTTTGAATCGGCTATTTAAAGAACTAAGACAACTAATAATTTTTCTTAGAATCAACTGACTTACAAAGAATCAGTTGAGGCCAATATCAAGTAAGACTCTCTTGTGTGTTAATTTTGATAATTTAGAATCAACATAATAAGTTAAAAACAATAATTTCAATTATTGATTTAATTAATCTACAGATTTTGAATTACTTATATTTAATACAACCTTTATTAGCACTAACGATATCGTAATATCTATATTGAATGGTTATATCGATTAATAGAAGTGTTAAATAAAAAAAAATATCTGAAAGAAAAAAAGAAAGAAAACGAAGATCCTCACATTTGTAGTAATTAATACTCCCTCCGTCCCACCTCAATTGTCCTACTTTCCTTTTTCGTCCGTCCCACCTCAATTGTCCCATACTTAAAAAGGCAACTTTTTCACACTCAATAATAAAATATTAATTCCACTCAATTTACTTTACACTCACACTCCTTGGTTATTGTGCTCAAAGTCACCAGGACAATTCAGCCGGGACGTAGGGAGTATATAAAAACCATTAGGGATACATGTTTAGACCCCAAATCACAAATCATAATCATTACATTCACTTCCCTTTTTCTTTTTGTTTTTTCAATTATTAAAATTAATGGAAAATCTAAGCCCTAATTATAAAATATGCAACGTTGAATTGATGCACACTGCACGCCAGTTATATATAATCAGCTGGTCAAACATTCTCCATTGACTGCCCCAGAAGTGGCTGAGTAATGGACGGCCTGATCTGCGGGCTCGCTCTGCTACTGTGCTCCGCGGTGCAGTGTATCGCTGCCAGTTTCCTCTCCTCGCTTTTGCAAAAAAAAAAAAATAAAGTACAATCCTAAAATGATTAGCGCTGCGCCGATGATCCTGTGCATCGCCATCGCACAATTATCAATCATACACCCTTCTATCATTAATCATTTCATCACAAGAGATTTCGACTTGATCGTGTAGATTTGGGGATGCATTATTAACGAAATGACAATTAATTTGTTGTTACATTCTTGACTTATTATAATTACTATTATAAAAACCGGTTAATGCACCAATGATTCCATCAAACTCAAAAACTACAAAATTATTGTAAAGATCCTCACTTCTCCCTACAAAACTGGCTTGTAAGGAGAGGGGACCTCCACTATTATATAGTGGTATACTCCCAGGTTCATGGCCGATGTGGGATATTCAACACACCCCCCTCACGTATAGCGTGGAACTTCACGGGGATCCCATCATCGGGATAAGTCAGGTCCCATTATCGGGATACATCAAGTCCAATTATAGGACAAATTGGGTCCCACATCGAACCGAACCTGACTCTGATACCATGTAAAGATCCTCACTTCTCCCTACAAAATCGGCTTGTAAAGAGAGGGAATCTCCACTATTATATGGTATATACTCTCAGGTTCATGGCCGATATGGGATATTCAACAATTATCAATGGCTAAAACTCAAAAATTCATGATTTTGTTATGCGTTTTTGAACTATTTAGTGCTCAATATCGAATATTATTTTTTTAAAAACTAAGAACTTAATGTAGATTTATTAATATTTGTATATTTAAAAACTAATTTAATAATTAATTGTACTGGCAAACTAGGCGCCAAATCCTATTCTTTTACAAAAAATAATAATATTTTATTTTTTATTACAAAATATATATATATATATATATATATATATATATATATATA
>JAPKLW010000514.1:143977-234257 GCA_026898455.1 Plectranthus barbatus
TCTAAGCTATCAACTGGGGAAGGGAAACTTAGCCAAATTTCCCAACATAGCTATATATAAATGATTATCAGCTGGAAAAAGATATTCTCTTTCTTTTGTTATAAATCACTTTACATTAATTTAGGCATGCATAAACATTGAAAAACCAACAATTCAATTCATCATTGTTTTACCCAATTGCAACCTAAAGTTTAAAGTCATTCGAGGGGTGCGTTTATTAATAGTAGTATGTAAATAATTTATTTGATATATTATACAGATGCAAAATAAATAAATTAATCTTTAACTCAACTAAAACAAAATTATACAAGTTTTAAATTTATAATAAGCTTTATACAACTTATTTTATCAAAGTTCAAATGAAATTTATTATAAAGTTGTAAATAATTTTATTAACTATATTATATATAATATTGATATAGGTAAATATTAAAATTAACCGCAAACAACAATTAGTCTCTTTTAAAGATTTTGATATAATTTTTTTGGTTATCTCTAATGCAAATTATTCGAGAAAGTTATGAAATAGTTGATTATTAAATAAAAATTTTTAATTGGAGTATCTTAGTATGAGACTTAAAGTAGTATGATACTAAAAAAATGTGATACTAAGATTAAGGGGGCGTTTGGTTTAACTATCAGGAATCACTATGGGTATGGGTTTGATAGTAGATGGAATGAGTATGGGTTTGATTTTTGGGAATCATTCCCAATTCTGATGTTTGGTTTAGTAGATGAGTTTTGGAATCATTTTTCAATTCTGATGATTTATTTTTTAAGTTTATAGGTTTATAATATAATTAAATTGTTATACAAATAATAATTAATTTAACAATAAAAAATAACAAAATAAAATCATATTAAAACAAATAAATAATCTATTTATCTTATTATTTATTTTATAAAATATAAAATTAAGATAAAAAATAAATGATTGATTTTATAATAATAATAATATATTAAAAAGAATAATATATAATTATAATAACATATAATACTATAAATAATATAATTATGAAAAACATTAAAAAAAGAAAAAAAGAAAAAGTAAATAAATCAGAAAATAATTATAAATAAAATGAAATAAAAATAAGAAATAAATGATTAATTTAATAATAAAAAATTAAGAAAATATAATCATATTAAAATAAATAAATAATATATTTATATTCTTATTTATTTTATAAAAATATAAAATTAAGATAAAAATAAATAATTAATATAATAATATTATTATATTAATATATTAAAAAGAATAATATATAATATTATAAAATAATATAATTATCAAAATATTTTAGATTAATATTATAAAAATAAATAAATAAGAAAATAATTATAAAATAATATGAAATAAATAATCTTGGTAATAATATATGGGAATGAAAATGAAAACCCACCATTTTGGAGGGTTTTGGTGATTCCCAAGTATTTGTGAATCATTCCCATATTTTTATTCCCATACCCTTTAACCAAACAGTGGGTTTCGGAATCATTCCATTCCCTCATTCCGAAACCCACCAACCAAACGCCCCCTAAATTATTTTGAATGGCCTTTTTATAGTACATCACGATTTTTTTTAAAAAATTGATTTATTTTTGCTTAAATGTGGAATCCATTAAGTCAGACCGGGGCGCACACGCTCCCGTTTTTTACAAATTTAAATTTTTTTAAACAATTTAATGAAAACTTCGTTATTTTTTATTTTTTATTTTTTTTGGCTTTAGAACGTAATTTTTAAACAATTTTATTCAATAATCCTTTTAATAATTTAAAATCTTAATGTTATTTATCTTGTTACATCTTTCGTTTCATTTGATATAAATTTTAATTTTTTAACAATTTAATGTAATTTTTTTATGTTTTTTTTTGTTGCATTTGAATTTAATTGTTGTTTCAAAATTTATCAAAGTTAATGCGTAGCGGTGATTTTAATATGGTTGGGCTCAACTGACTATTTCTCAAGTCAGTTAATACTTAGAAAACTGATAAAATAGTTAAGTTTCTTAAATTAGTCGAATTCAACAAATATTCCAACAACTTAGTTAGTAGATGAATTTTAAATAAGCAAGCATGTAAAGTAAAATAGATAAGTAAGGACACAAGATTTGTAAGTGGTTCGGATGCCAAATGAATATTATGTCCACTCTTCGATCTCTAGATGGATCAGAGTTTCACTAGAATACATTACAATATAACTTGTAAAAATGAACTTTCTAGTCGCGGGAAGTGCCTATGTTCTCTTGCTTTTGGCTAGCCTCAGGCAATAAACTTTATCACGAATATGTTTTCTCCAACAGATCTGCTATGTTTACAGGTTACCATCAATCTTGCAAACTTTATCGCGAAGACGTTACTGGACTTGATGTTGTAAATTTAAGTTCATCACATAACGTAGAGGTTATTTGTTGTCAGGTAGACTTAAGACGAATCCGGAAGTCTATCTCAGATCCAGAGTCTCTTGAAAAGAATTTGGACTCTGGCTAACTCAAGATTAAGAGCTATGAGTCTCATGTAAGAACATGATATAAGACTCAGAGATGAGAGCTTTTGATCACAGATTATAGCTTATTGGTCGTAATCTTCATTATATGTTCATAACTTGCTCTTTGTCGATCTCGAAGGGTATTTATATGAGAGAAGGAGACATTAAAATCCAATTTAAATTCTAACTATTGTGGATTAGTGAGCTCATCTCTTGTTCTAACACCTTTATGTACAAAGATGTACTTTTGACATGTTTTTGTTACTTTTGAAGTTTTGGGTTAGAATAGCTCTAAGTCAGTCCAAGGTATCTTCGGACTTACTAAGGTTGAAACCTTAGTTCACTTTGTCTTTTCTTGGCAAAAGTATTTTCTTGACTGACTTGTTCTTTATCCCCTCAGACTTTGTCTTTAACTTTTTTTCTTGATCTGTGATTAATCAGTTAAGTCCCCTACTCAATAGATATCACTAGGGTTGGGTCGGTAAGGTATACCGAAGTTTTTTTATCATACCGTATACCTTACCGAAATATAAGGTATGAAAAAATGATACCATTACCGTACTGAAATCTTCGGTATACCGAAGTTTGGTATACCATTTTTTGGTATGACATATATGGCATACCTTTACCATACCATTTTTCGGTATTTTCGGTATACCACACCGTACCGTACCATACCGTTCCATAATTACATTTATTTTATATTTTTGTTTAATGGGTTGGATTAGTTTTTTATTTATTATATTTAATTTTTATGGTTTAAGTACTTATTTAATATATTTTATTTTTTAAAAAGAGTATAGATATATTTTAGTCTTATTATTTACAAAGAATGAAATTTTTAATTAGTATATTAACTATTTTATTTTAAAATAAAAATAAAAATTAATAAAAATAATATTATATTATCGGTACGGTATATATCGGTATTCTGCAAATATTGAGAAATGTATACCGTTACCACACTGAAAATTTAAATAACTGTATACCGAAAATTCGGTAATTTCAGTATTTTTTCGGTAAGGTATTCACGGTATTTCGGTAATTCGGTATTTTTCCCCATCCCTATATATCAATGTGAATGGTTGAAAGTTAGTTTTCCGAGTTGATTTTTAATCTATTACAACTCAACAAATCTATACATGGTTACATATATGGAATCACTCTATCTAGTCAGTTTAGTTTAGTCAATTCGATGTAAATAACTAACGACTGAGTTGATTTGATACATAAAAACTATAAAATATCTAAACGATGTCTTCATTTTTATGTCGTCAAAACCTTACTCTCACATAAATAAGGACTTACAAACTTGTCAGATGACTACCCAATCAAACCGACTTCCCCCCTAAATCTTTGATCTCTTATGATATAAAGTCTTCCCCCTTAAAAATTTAAGGTAATAAGAAGATATTCTTATTTAAGCACAGAGAGAGAATGATTGCATTATGGTTCAAGTTCTGTATAAGAATCAACAAGGCAAAACTTAAGACAAAGAGATACTGTCTTCAAGAGTAAATAGATAATTTCATCTATCACTTCATAGTTCATACAAGTATAGCCTACTAGGTACCTGACTATTAAAAAAATTATGAAAGAAGAAAAAAAATAATTCAGTTTTTCTCTTCAGTTTTCTATCCTTTTTCTCATCCTTTGTCCTTTATCTGGCGAGAGCTAGATTCTACTTTGCCCTTGTTTGTCCCCTTACTGCTACAAGTCTCATCCTTATTTCTCCCACCTATTCCCCTTTTTGACAACATCAAGAAGTTGGGAAAACTGGTCTTCCATTCGACTGAAACTCTTATCATTCTTGCTATTAAGAATGGCTAAGGAGGCATTGAATGTCATTTATTGTTCAGCAAGTCTTTGCTTTATATTCTACTAAATAAGGATTTGATTTTGCTAAATTATTTGAGTGAGAATAGCCACGAAATTAGTTGGTGGAGTAGTAGTGAAAACAATTACTTGAGAAGAGATACCACCAAGTAGAGTGGTAAATGACACTAGAGAAAGTGTTGTTGCTAACTGAGAAAATAAAGAAGCTTGAGCTTGAACGGAGGGAAAGATAATGCTGAGAGGTTGAGGATCAATAAGAGACGATGATGAGGGAGCAGACTTTGGTCAACTCTATAACGAAATAAAAACTAGTTCAATGCAGGTTGTTGTTTTACCCAATTGTCGGTTCATGAATCTTCTTTATCAATGGTAGACTCCTCAGTTGTGGTGATATCCATGATTATACAGTGAAGGTCGGCCATACTTTCTGTAGGGATTTCTAGTGAACCGAATCATAAAATCCAACTGAAATCGGATCGATTTATGGATATTTTACACAACGAAAATTCACAATAAAACCTAGCATGCTCCTATGAATTTAATTCTTAGAATTGTGGATTGAGAGATTAGCGTGATTCCGTAGAGTCTGATCCGATCTTTCGCGTTTGAATATCCAATTTCCAATTCAACCACATGATTCGATTTAATCTGCGGAAACAGAAATTAGATATCTAATTTCCAGATAAAATCGAAACAAAAGAGAAGAAGAAAGAAATCTGTTCTCCAGATTAGATCCTCAGGGCTGTATCCCAATGTTGTTCAGATCTGCTATTGGTGAGGATTCCACAGATCTGTGTTGTAGGCCGGAGCAGAAAAAACCTTCTCCTCCCGACTACAGGCGCCGCCCCTCTCTCTCTCTGCTCTACGATTTTGACTGATTTGAATTATCACAAAAGGTGGCTAGGGTTTCCAAGAGAGAGTGGTCTATTTATAGACCCAGGGTTTTATCCCTTATAGGCTACTGGGCCTTTTTTTCAGCATATTTAATTGGGTCAATCCTGTGACCTAATGCAAATAATAAAGTGAGCCTATAATTAATTAATTCTCATGTCCACAATCTAGGACACAATTAATTAATTAATATTAATTCTTTTTCACCACAAAATTAATACTGACCTACCCCTTTATTACCACGTTATGAGAACGGGCTGCATTAATTGAGAATCCCCATATTTAAGGTTACCGGACATTCATTAATTAATCGGAGCCTCTAACAAGCTCTAACTACAATTAATTAATATCTTATAATTCCTGAGTAGTACCACTCAAACCTTATCACTCGTGCCTGAACTTAATCAGCCTGCAGGACTTTGGCACGATGAATGTCATTGAGCTCATCAAGAAATGTCCCCATCCTATTACTCGGATATGGTTACATAAACCCAGTCTCAGGCGGTACTACACGAACTGCTGTTACCGAAGATGCGGATATACAAGCACGTTACTTAGGCTCTCCACCATGGCACGTATCCTCATACGCTGTCTCGGCTGTGATTAGGTTTATGTCTCACTAGGTCAAGTGATCATACTGTCTTCTGCGATCTACAACACGTCGTATGATCGTCCCTATCGGTGAGACAAGAGGATACCATTCTTACATACATGTAAGATTGTTAACAGATAGGAGAAATAAACCGTTGTATACTAATTATAATAAATGCTTTCAGTATACAAAACCCATCAATCTCCCACTTATACTCAAAGCATAACTAAGCTATTACAGAGTATACAGTCTTTCTATCTAGTCTGCTATCTCTTTAACCAATGTTAGTGGTCGGCATCCACCTCAGACCCAACTCACGAATATGTCTTTCTTAAACTTTCTGCGGCAAGCTCTTTGTAAATGGATCAGCAAGGTTTTCCTTAGTGTCAATCTTCTTGATCAGCACATCACCTCTCGATACGATTTCTCGTATGATATGGTACTTTCTCTCTATGTGTTTGCTTGCCCTGTGGAGACCGCGGTTCCTTTGAGTTTACAACTGCACCAGAGTTATCACAATAAATTGTGATGCTCCTCGGCAAACTCGGGATCACGCCCAACTCTAAAAGGTAGTTCCTGAGCCATACCCCCTATTTCGAGGCGTCGGAGGCGGCGACATACTCCGCCTCCATGGTGGAGTCAGCAATGCATTTCTGCTTTGAGCTCCTCCAAGATTCAACTCCACCTCCCAGGGTAAACACATATCATGAGGTTGATTTCTTCTCATCCTGATCCCCTTGGAAATCCGAGTCTGTATAACCCACAGGGCACAAATCCTCACTTTGATAAACTAGGCAGTAATTCCTAGTTCTCTTCAAATATTTGAGGATGTGCTTTACAGCAGTCCAGTGCGCATGTCCAGGGTTAGACTGATATCTTGCTACCATGCCAACGACATAACAGATATTTGGCCTGGTACACAACATCACATACATGAGACTACCCGCCGCCGAAGCGTATGGTACAAGACTCATCTCATCTTTCTCCCGTTGTGTCTAAGGACACTGCCCACTAGAAAGATGAACGCCATGTCTGAAAGGTAGCAAGCCTTTCTTGGCGAGTTGCATGCTGAACCGGGCTATCACAGTATCCACATAGGATGCCTGGGATAAGCTCAACATTCTTCTCTTACGATCTCGTAAGACCTTAATCCCAAGAATGTAGCTAGCTTCTCCCAGATCCTTTATTTGGAACTGTTCGGATAACCAAGCCTTGATTTCCGACATCACTCCCTCGTAGTTTCCAAATAGGAGTATGTCATCAACGTAAAGTGCAAGGAAAACCACGCTCCCACTGACACAAAGTCGGTAAACACAACTTTCGTTTTCCAACTGTGCAAATCCATAGGATTTAATCACATCGTTGAAACGTAAGTTCCACGACCTTGAAGCTTGCTTAAGTCCATATAAGGACTTCCTAAGCTTCCAGACAAGATGTTCTTCGCCCTTGCGTATGTAACCCTCGGGTTGCTGCATATAGATGTCCCTACCTTCTTCAAGGTAACCGTTTAGAAAAGTGGTTTTGACATCCATCTGCCATATCTCGAGATCCATATGCGCAGCTATGGCAAGGAGTATCCGGATGAATTTGAGCATGGCTACGGGTGAAAAGGTTTCGTTATAGTCAATACCCTCTTTCTGACTATAACCCTTCGCCACCAGCCTGGCCTTAAAAGCCGTGATCTTTCCATCCGCCCCTTTCTTTCTCTTGTATACCCATTTGCACCCTATGTCCCTAAAGCCATCCGGCAAATCAGTTTTCTGGTATACATCCATAGCAATTATGGATTCAATTTCGGAATCCATGGCGACACGCCATTTTTTAACATCCTTGTCCTGCACTGCCTCTTCGTAAGTCAGTGGGTCAGAGTCCTCATGTCCATCTTCCGGGCTCAAATCCGAAGACTCACCCACAAACATGTACCTTTCTGGCTGGAAAATAACTCTCCCAATACGACGAGGCATCGGTGCGGTGTCAGTAGTAGGTGGAGTAACTTGTGGTTCTGCACCTTGCACTGAAGAACGTGTCTGTGGTGCTGAACCTCTCACAGGTGCACCCATATCTACACGTTCCCCTTCCCTTGGAATCGCATTCTCGTTTTCAATTTCTTGAAGAACGATATAACTCCTTGACTTGTGATTACTCACATACTCGTCCTCCAAGAATCTAGCGTTGGTGCTAACAACGCTCTCTAACTCTCAGGACAGTAAAAGTAACCACCTTTCGTTTGCCTGGGATACCCTATGAACAACATTACTTTTGACCTACTTTCTAACTTATCAGGTTCCTTCGACAGTACGTGTGCATGATAGCCCCATACTCTAAACTTGCACAAACTCGGTTTGCTACCAAGGAAGAGCTCAGAAGGCGTCTTAGGAACTGATTTAGAAGGCACCACATTTAGCACGTAAGCTGCTGTTTCCAATGCGTAGCCCCAAAACGAAATTGGTAAGTTTGTATAAATCATCATTGATCTTACCATCTCTAGAAGAGTCCTATTTCTTCTTTTAGCTACACCATTTTGCTGAGGAGTACCCGGTGCAGTCCACTGGGATGTAATCCCATTTTCTGACAATAATGCTGGAACTCGTTACCGAGATATTCGCCACCGCGGTCAGATCGCAGTGACTTGATAGTTTTTCCGACCTTCTTTTCTACCTCAGCCTTGAACTCTTTGAGTTTCTCAAAGCATTCAGACTTGTAGCGAAGCAGGTAAACATATCCGTACCTTGAATAATCGTCAATGAAAGTGACGAAGTACTCGTACCCTCCACGAGCCTGCGTGGACATCAGTCCACATAAGTCAGAATGGATCAATTCCAACACTTCCTCTGCTCGATACTGGCTAGCCTTGAAAGGCCCAGTTGACATCTTGCCCTCGATGCAGGATTCGCAGACTTGACAAGGTACAGCCCGGACTAAGTCCAATGTACCGTCATCTGCAAGTCGCTGAATCTGCTTCAAGCTGATGTGACCCAGTCTCAAGTGCCAGAGATATGTAAGATCCTCATCAGAAGAAGTAAGTTTTCTCTTTCTAGGATTATCAATTACGGATGAATTACATGCAACATAAAGGACATATTTGATCGAAGTAACATAAAGAGTATAAATTAACATTACATAATGAATGACATTGTTATCACCAATGATTGAAATCATAAATAACAAACATCCATAGAAAGTAGATAAAATTTGTCCTGCCGATAAACCACGGCCCACAAACAAACTCTTAAACGTACTTAGTTCATCAAAACAAAAAGAAAAGAAAACTCCATGAAGCTCCGTCTAAAACGTTGACTTCATCTAGTTTGGTATCTTCTTGCCATCATTCACCAGCCTTGTAGGCACGGTCCCCTGCAAAGTACAACAACATGATCAACAAGTCAGTGCTTACAGCTCTAGAAGAGCAACAACGGACTCTAATCATACTTACAGTTATACATGCAAATGACATACCTTGTCTAGCTTTGTTGGCTTGGCAATCTTTCCTCCAATGTCCTTTCTTACCACACCTGAAGAATCTGTCCCTTTCAGTCGCCACCTTAGGCTTTTTCCCAGCCCAACCATCCTTCATAGGTATCTTCTTAGCCCACTTCTTAATCCCTTTCTTCCGCTTCATACCTTTCGGTACATCAGAGAGATTATAAGAAGTAGCCAAGGCAACCTTCTGAGGGTTCATGACTGATTCCGCTGCCATCAAGTCATTTAGCAACTCGTTAAGAGTATACTCTTTCTTGTTCATGACTAAGATTGTGGATTTTATCATTTTGGACTTGTCTTGCTCTCTTTTATTCATAGAACGCGTCCTTGGAGTCGCATTTGGCTATGGACACTACTTTGAAATAAGGAATACCTTCCGGTTTATCTTCAAGTCTGGATGGTAATGCAATACGTATATTGGATGAACTTGTCATTTGAAGGTTTGTGAGTAATTGTAAAAGATTGGAAGAAGAGTAAATGCCAAAAATGCAAAGAATATTCATAAAGTGCATAATGAGGGAAAAGACAAACTATGTATAGGTGGTTTTTGAGAATTTCGATGGCTAAGATTATTCGGGCATTGGAATTTTGATGACTATGATAAAGTGTTTTTCATATCTCACACGCTTGGGACCCACGATGATTGGTTGCGATTCTTTCCCAAAAAAATGTACCATGTGGCATGTTGTCAGTTTTTTCATTCAATCGTGTTTTCAGCATTAAATTCATTATTAATTTGAAAGTATAGCTGATTTGATACTTTACATGTTCGAATAATTTGGTGACTAAGAGATCGAACTTAGTTGATTTCTATAAGTTTCTCATATGTTGGACGACTGAGAGCTTGCACTCAGTCATATTCCACATCCGGCATAAATAACCGAGATAATAACTTAGTTTCTAATCATAATAATTTGCAAAACTAAAAGTTGGGATTTAGTTGTGTTTCACATATGTCAGTTTAAGAATCATAATTTGAAAAGGACCAGTAATATGAAGATTTCATCGATTGGGAATTTTAATTAGTTACGTTGTGTACAAGAAACCAATAATTGCGAGCTGGGGCTCAACTGTATTCTGCAACCTTTTAATACTTGTGAAATAATGAGCAAGATAGAATAGAGTCTTCATTCACAATCTTAAACATGTTCTTTCTGGTGGATGTATATACTGAAAGCATTATGATTGGTGTTGAGGTTTGATCTGTGATTATATCGGGACTCTTGGAACTCACACCTAAACAATAGTAAAATGGTCGAGAAACGATAAAGAAATATGATTTTATAATGTAAAAACAAAGTAACAATCGAAATGCAATGTGTGCGTGCTAATAAGGGGAAAATTGTGTTGAAAATGACCTAACAACTTCTCTTTTATAGCTTAAGAGGAGCTGTTACAACCCTAGAGATTTCACGAGGTAGTTTCGACTTTTTCAGAGGTTGTTGCGGGAGGTTGATAGCTGCATCTTTCTTGGGGTTCATTTCAGCTAGGGTCCCTTAACGATCCTTTGGATTGTTCGCAGTTGGATCCTCATATATTCGAATATCTCCCCAGTTGGCAACATGAGGAACTCGGTGGTAGTTCCAATTTTTGTGGGGCAGTTGGGTTTGGATCTCCAATGGTCTTCTGAATTCTACGCAGGTTGGGACTAGCCTCCGGGATCTTCTGGGTAGGTCTTGAATTGCGGGTCCTTAGATCCGGGTCGTACCTTCCGGGATCTTGACCTTAATTGTAGTTCGTAGTCTAGGACCTTAGTCGCAGTTCGTGGTCAGGTAGGTGGCCTTTTGTGGACTGTGTGACCTTTGGGACGAAGACTTTGAGTGGTGGGCTTTCGTATTTAGACCTTAGTTGATTACGTTGGGCCTAGAATGATTTAGCCCAACCAAGTTTTGGCCCAACAATAGCCTCTTCGAGCTTGGGGTTGATGGCTAGGGAGACCCCGAGGTCAAACAGTTAGGTCGAACCTTTCACAACACATGTGCTCAAAGTGCGGAAGTCCTGAGCTCCTCATAAGGAGGCATCAGGAGCCCTGGAATGGTCCTCGTGAGGTCCTTATCTCCTATAGAAGGTCAATCTCCCCGTGGGTGAGTTCGACGGGTGTAGGGTGTAGGGATTTTCATGTGAATCGAATCACAAAAACCAATTGAACCAGATCGATTTATGGATATTGTGCACAATCAGAATTCGCAATAAAACCTAGCATACTCCTATGAATTTAATATTCAGAATTGTGGATTGAGGAATTATCGTTATTCCGTAGAGTCTGATCTGATCTTTCGCGTTTAAATATCCAATTCCAATTCAACCACGCGATTCGATTTAATCTGCGGAAACTGAAATTAGATATCTAATTTCTAGATTAAAATCGAAAATAAAGAGAAGAAGAGAGAAATCTGTTCTCTAGATTAGATCTACAGGGTTGTGTCCCAATGCTGCTCAGATCTGCTACTGGTGAGGATTCCACAGATCTGTGTTGTAGGCCGGAGCAGAAAAATCCTTCTCCTCCCCACTACAGGCGCCGTCCAACTCTCTCTCTACTCTAGGGTTTTGACTGATTTGAATGATCACACAAGTAGCTAGGGTTCCCAAGAGAGAGTGGTCTATTTATAGACCCAGTGTTTTATCCCTAATGGGCTACTGGGCCTTTTTTTTCCAGCATATTTAATTGGGTCAGCCCTAGGACCTAATGCAAATAATAAAGTGGGCCTATAATTAATTAATTCTCATGTCCACAACCCAGGACACAATTAATTAATTAATATTAATTCTTTTTCACCACATAATTAATACTGACCTACCCTTTTATTACCACGTTTTGAGAACGAGCTGCATTAATTGAGAATCCCCTTAAGGTTACCGGACATTCATTAATTAATCGGAGTCTCTGACAAGCTCTAACTACAATTAATTAATATGTTATTATTCTCGAGTAGTACCACTCAATCCTTATCACTCGTGCCTGAACTTGATCAGCCTGCAGGACTTTGGCACGATGAATGTTATTGAGCTCATCATGGAATGTCCCCATCCTATTACTCGGATATGGTTACCTAAACCCAGTCTCAGGCGGTACTACTCGAACTGCTGTTACCCAAGATGCGGATATACGAGCACGTTACTAAGGCTCTCCACCATGGCAAGTCAAAGCAACAGTCAACCCGTGCAAACCCCAGAACCTTCGTTAGGGTTTGGACTCAATCAATATCGAGATCTTGTATTCACTGATGTCAGACAGATGAATACATCTCACTGCGGTCCAACAATACTCCACCCCTGCGTACCAGCATGTCAAGTAACCAAGACAGACTACTTATTCCGACAATGTCGCAACCATCCGGACAGACGTATGATCGTCCCTATCGGTGAGACAAGAGGATATCATTGTTACATACATGTAAGGTTGTTTAACAGATAGGAGAAATAAACCGCTGTATACTCATTATAATAAAAGCTTTTAGTTTACAAAACCCATCATAGGGGCCGGCTCGTGGATCGCTACACTGGAATACAAGTAGCTCTGTGGATCTATCTTGTGGGCTCAAGTCGTGGGTACAGAACCACGAGGTAGGAGGTGGGACATCTCCTAGGATGTCCCACTTTATGGGAGTTAAACGCTCATGTGCAGTGCTTTGTGCGTCCCCGTGGGGAACTCATGCGTGGGGCTCTGAATTTATCATCTTGTAGAGTATGTCGGATTTTATGGTCGTGTTTGTGGATTGTGTTTTACTGGGTCGTGGTTTGCCAGGTTACGGATCCAGATGCACTTTTAAAAGATGCGTGCAGGAGTTGGGAGCGAATATGAACCGTCGCCGGTTATCTGCATCACATCACCTTTACTTTCTTTCTCCTCACTCGGGCTACTTCTTTCCATTCCCTGGCAATTTGCTCCGGTGGTTATGAACTTTTCACTGAGACAATTTCTTCCTATTGTAAGGTTAGTGGTGCTCATATTCATTCTGTCTTTTTAATTAATCTCTCACGAAGCGTGTTGTAGTTGTCTATTTGGGGCTTGATTCTATTGAGGGGTTTTAGGGTTTCTTCGGTTGGGTTCTTGACATGTCTTCCGCAACTGATTCTCAAAATAGGGAAGTAGTTTGCCTCCCCCTTTCTCTGAGTCTCTGCAATCAGATTCGTCGGCTCAAGAAGAGGTTGGGTCTCTCTCTTTGGGTCGTGGTTCCCCGGAGCTTGAGTAGAGCGGGGGAGCAGGCTCAGGTTCTGGTCACCTAGTTGTTGAGGTCTTATCCTCTTCGGGGGTGAACCTCCTGTGCAATATGCGTAGTAAAGAAAGGGAATACAAAAGACTGCGAAGAAGGGGCAGGTGTTAGAGGCAATTTCAACGGTGTCAGAGATACAACTTCGTGAAATCATGGGACGGGTTTCTCGGGAGGCAGTGAGGTTTCATATCCCTTTAGACAAGGAGAAGTGTTACAACACGCCTTTAGGTTATGTAGCTTTCTACCTTCCGATCATAGAGAAAGGGGTAGATCTTCCCTTACATCATTTTTTCTACGATGTACTTAACTCTTATGGTCTAGTTCCCTTTAATTTATCTCCGGTGAGTTGGTGTCACATAGTGGGTACCTTCTTGATATTCATGGATCACGACCTCAATCTTCCTACCATCCGCAAATGGCATTACATGTACCGGCTCAACCCATTTTTCCCGGGTTATTATTATGCAACCAAGTGGACTGGAGATCAGTCGTCGTTGGTGAAGGAGGCTCCTGACAACTCCTCTAACTGGTGGAATCTGTGGTTCTATCTGGGGATGGACCTTGATGATTTGAAGTTAACTCTAATGCACAAGGATGTTTTAAGTTAGTGTCCGCTCTATGGGTGATGGCTCGATATGTTTATCTTTGCTGGTTTTCCTCACATTTATCGGGTGTCTATCCTTGCAGGTTTGCGGCGCATTGAGCTGAATCGCGCAGATTTGAAAAGGGTGGACAAGGCGTATGTCGTAGATGTGAGGTCGTGGAAGAAGGTCCGAGCTGGTAAAAGTATTTCCGCTTCTTGCATCAGAATTCCACACGGGCGGCATTGGCAGAGGCGCTTAAGGTGAAGGAGCGAGCTAGAGAGGAAGCGGGCTATTGATAGCGTATTTTGCAACACGCTATTCTGCAAGTGTACAGACCAATGTAGAGGCAAGTAATAAATTATCAAACTAAGGATTGAAGGCTCGAAATACAATCGAGCACTAAAACATAGATATCTGACTACTATCTAGACAAACCGGTAGAGAAGTTTGTTTATTTAAACTAGGCAATATTTGAAAGCAAATAATTGAAAAGTAAAGTGAACGTTTGATTTAGAAAATACAGAGAAAACATGATTTCAGGGTAATCGACTATGATGAATAATTATGCAACATTTATTCAATCCAATTCCAATTTAATTTCCAAACACATGAGTAAATCGCATTTATGTTATCAGGTGATTCTTCCGAACTCTAAACCATAACCTGGAAATAAAAGACCTAATGATTGAAAGTAAAGTGAACGTTTGATTTAGAAAATACAGAGAAAACATGATTTCAGGGTAATCGACTATGCTGAATAATTATGCAACATTTATTCAATCCAATTCCAATTTAATTTCCAAACACATGAGTAAATCGCATTTATGTTATCAGGTGATTCTTCCGAACTCTAAACCATAACATGGAAATAAAAGACCTAATGACTCCTTCCGGATGCGCAGGAAGACTTCTACTCTTGATAAAACCTTGGATTTAAAAACCCTTTAATAACTCAAATTCCTTCCGGACATTTAATTTATTAAATCTAATTATCCTGCATCTAATTGATAAACCTAGACCGCCCATTTCAAAGAAATACCAATCAAATTTCCATCAATGGCCAATATCTAGTAATTAATCAAAACTCAGGAATAACTAGAATGCGAATGGAAAGGGAAAATTGAATTAAATAAACATGTACATAAAATCCATCAAGTTTCAAAACCTAAGAATCTAACAAAAGTCTTAGCCAATCATACTAAGTTCATTAAATACAGAGGAGAAAAGATTCAAAGATATGGAAAACATGGAAAACCAAAACCCGTAATCTTCGACTCCAAGTCTTCAATCTTCGTTCTTCAAAATCTGCTTTGTTCTAACTTTCTCTCAATATTCACATTCAGAAATAAGGGTGAAGGATCCTTTTTTAATCTTGGAAGCCTCTATTTATACTTATCTTCTTCAAACCCAAAAAGATATGGGATTTGCATCAATTTTCGCCCAAGAAATCACGATCGGCGACCCATAAAGCAATGATGGCGACCGCCATTTGTGCACACGGGTCGCCGTCTCTGTGCCAAACAAAACTCATAAGAAAATACAGAAACGGCAACCCAGCTGTGATATCGGCGACCGTCGTTTACATATTTGGGTCGCCGTTCCTGTCACGAACAGAAACAGTGGTTTTTTCTCACCCCTTCTGGGCAGTCTCACGGTTTTGGCTATAATTTTTGCTCTCGAACTCCGGTTGACCCGAATCCAGTTGCATTGGAAAGATAACTCAAAGATCTATCTATTTACATGCTTCATTAGCTCGAATTCCATGTGTGGAGGAATTCGTGATTGCTTTTTTGAACATCAACTACTTTCGGTATGGGTTTTCAAAAGTGGTTTTTCTTTGGTCTTTTCTCACTTCTTCCTCTTCCTGATGCAAACGAACATCGATTGGCTCCATGGTACTCGATCATATCCTGTAAACGACTCAATTGTGTGTGAATCCTGCAAAGACAACCCAAAACCAAGTCAAACGTAATATTTCCTAAAAGATTATGAATAAAGCATAGAAATATCACTGATCGACCTAATCTGGGGCAAATAACTAGCAGATTCACAGCAGTAAATGCAAAAAATGAGTGTTAATCAGCTATTTTGATAGGAAGCATCCATCATCTAGTCGTCAAACAGGGTCCCCTCCGCACAAACGGTCCTAAGTGGAGCATGAGGAGCGTCAATCCTGTGCACGCAGGTGGGGCAGTCAGCAGAAGGAAGATGAATGATGGGAGGAGAGGACGGTGATCCTTGTGGAGGATGAGCGAGTGATACGTGTGTAAAATGACCTATATTTTGATATGTGTACATGCTTGTTTGTGGCTATTTTACTCCCGTATCATATGTTTTTGTCGTATTTTGGTTGTGTTTTCGTGTTTTGTGTGTTTGATGTGTGTAGGATAGGTTTTGGGCATAAACGAGCAATTTTGGTGGAGTTTTGGAGGAAAATTGCACGTGTTTTGGAATTTGGAGAGCTCGACCGGCCGAGCGGGTGCAGGACCGGCCGAGCGGGGCCTTCAGAGGGCTCGACCGAGCGAGCAGGTGCAGGACCGGTCGAGCATGAGCGGACAGAGACTTGGCTCGGTCGAGCCAAGTCGGTTTTGGGTGATTCTGGCGGTTATTGATGGCCCGGGCGAGCCAAACTTCGACCGGGTGATCCGAAGCCCTGATTGCTTGCCTATAAAAGGGGAAGAGGCGGTTATTTGAAGAACTTATGTCATTTTTCACATACGTTAGCTAGATTTTTCCCTAGATTCTATTTTTCCATTCCAATTCATCATAATCCTAGAGCATCTAGACGATTAATTCATCAATACTTGGAGGAGATTGAAGATTAAAAGTGGTGGATCAAGACAACCAAATCCAATTTGGGGAAGATTTCCTATTTCTACTTTCAATTTGTAATGACGATCATTGAATTCAACTTTGTAATTGTACAATTGAAAGGTATGAAGTTCTAATTCTACTTGGATGTTGATTTGGATGAGGATGCATGAGATTTAGGTTTGATTATTGCTTGTTTACATTCCTCTTTGTGATAGAAGCATACTAGAGCTTGTTCTTATTCATCTAGATGTAGGTACTCTAGCAGGCGAAACGGAGAAGAACCTGGATTTGATATTTTATTCTTTGTGAGGTTGAGAGTTTAATTCCATTTAACTTTTAGCTGCATCAAGTTTTGGCGCCGTTGCCGGGGACTTCATTCATTAGGTTGCTAGATATTGGGGGAAAAGTGAAGCTTATAGGCTAGGTGTTTGTTAAATTGCTTGTGTGAATTGTTTTGCTTGTAGTTTGTTGTTTGATAGTTGAATTTGGTTTGTTTGATCTAGTTGTTTTGTTGGTAATTGGAATTTTTTGTGAGGTGTAGGTTGTATATGATCACGAGGTCTAAGGCTCGTGAACTCTTGGAAAGGAAAGCACAACAAAGACAAGAAAGTATTGAGATTGATTTGGAAATGGCTAATCCGGGGGAAGATACCATGAGGATTGGAGAGTTAGAAAGGCAAATTGAATTGATGAAGGCGTTGCTTAATGAGAGGAATGGTCCTCGTAGACCACTACAAAATCTTTTCCGACCTCAAGGAGAGCCGATGACCGGTGGTTTCCGATTAGGAGTAAATGCCACACAGTTCGAAATTAAGCCTCAATTGGTTCAAATGATACAAAATAATCAGTTTGGAGGACATGCTACCGAAGATCCGAATGTGCACATATCCCGATTTTTGGAAATCACGGATACCATTAAGATCAATCAGGTTCCTCAAGACTTAATTCGGCTGCGATTATTCTCATTTTCATTGAGGGATTCGGCAAGGCATTGGTTCGAGGGTCTAGACAAGACTAATATAGCCACTTGGGAAGAGTTAAGGGAGAAGTTCCTCTTCAATTTTTTTCCACCGAGCTTAACCTTGAAAAGAAGGGCAGATATAACCTTGTTTGGGCAAAGGTACGATGAACCTATCTATGAAGCCTGGGATCGGTTCCGAGAGCTTTTGCATAAGTGCCCTCAACATGGTCTTCCGAAGAGTCAACAAATTTGCCAATTCTATGGAGGATTGGATTATGAAACAAAAATGTTGATGGATGCATCAGCAGGAGGAGTGTTTCTTGAATTGGAAGAGAACGAAGCATGGAATTTGATAGAGCGGATAGCTAATAATAGTAGTCAATGGCCAAGAAGAAGGATGGAACCTAAAGTAGCAAAAATAATGAGAGAAGCTAATGGGATAGAATTTTTGCGAGATCAAATGGTTTCCATGCAAGAAAAAATGGAAAGATTGATGTACGAATTCGAGAGAAAAAATGATGGATATGGAAGGGACGTGTATACTTTGGAAAACCATTGGAGGAGACATCAAGAAGTTGAGTATGAGCCGTATAGGGGAGACTACGCATTCGACTCATGGAATGAGACAAGTTTGCCATCACAATCTTGGTTGGATGAGTCTAGTCATTTGTATTTGGAGAAGGAAGAAAAGATACCGGAGTTTGAGGGGGATTTTGAGAGGAAGTGTAGAAGAAATGGGGAACTCTTGACAGAAATCAAGTCACAAGTAGTGTGTATAGCGTATCAATCAAGTCTAAAGGAAGAAGGTCCTCTTGAAGGTGCTTGTGGGGTCATAACCACTAGAAGCGGGCTCTCTTATGATGGACCGACACATGAGGAGAAGGAAGATGTAAGGGAAAAGATTGACGGAGGTACTAAGAAGAAGGTTACGTTTAAGGAAGAGGAAGAAGTTATACAAAAGGGAGTTCAAGAGCAAGATGTATCGGTAAAAAAATCTGTGGAGAAAGATGCAATTCCTCTTATGCCTTATCCTCAACGGTTTGAGAAAAGTAGGAGGAACAAGAAGTTTGCTCGATTTCTTGAGCACATGAGTAAAATTTAAATAAATCTTCCGTTGCTTGAAGTTTTACAAGAAATGTCGGGATACATTAAGATGTTGAAAGAGATGTTCACTCAAAAGAGTAAGTATGACATTGGTGAATATGAGACAGTGAATTTATTTGAAGAATGTAGTGTTGTGATTCAAAGGAAGATGCCCTTTAAAAGGCAGGACCCCGGTAGTTTTACCATTTCGTGCATAATTGGTGGAATTGAAGTGACTCGGGCTTTGTGTGATTCAGGGGCGAGCATCAATTTAATGCCCCTATCTTTGTTCAAGAAGTTGGCAATAGGGGAAATTAAGTCCACCACCATGACACTCCAAATGGCGGATCGGTCTTTGTCCTACTCAAAAGGAATTGTGGAAGATGTGTTAGTAAAGGTGCGAGACTTTATATTTCCAGCTGACTTTGTGGTACTGGATATGGAAGATGATGGAGATGTTCCTCTTATTTTGGGCCGGCCGTTTTTGTCTACCGGTGGAGCATTGTTTGATATGAAAAATGGTCAATTAACTTTTCAATTTGATGGAAGGAAGATCACTTTTTCTTTTCCAGAAGCCATGAAGAGAAATGTGGAGGATGAGAATGAGGAGAAATGCAATTTGATAGAAGTTGTGCATGATCAAAGTTTTGAGGAAAGAGGTGAACAAGAGCCGTTAGAAGAAGTATTACAAAATTCCATTTTTACAATCAATATGGTTGATAACAAAGAGGAAGTAAGGGAAGATATTGGGGAGTATGCCAGAATTTTGGATAATTTTCCGGCAACTTAGTAAATGAGGAAGCTAAGTTCTTGGAATTAAGAACAAAAGAAGAGGAAGATAGGGCTAAGGAAAGGAAGTTGGAGATGAGGAATAAAGCACCGGAAGTTGAATTGAAGAAGTTACTGGATCATTTAGAGTATGCATTCTTGGGAGAAAATGAGTCATATCCGGTGATCATATCAACCGGACTTTCGGGGTGTGAAAGTGAGAAATTGCTTCGTGTCTTGAGGATGCATCGGTCAGCTATTGGTTGGCAACTTTCCGATATAATAGGAATTAGTCCAGCCATTTGCATGCATAAGATACTTCTTGAGGAAACGTGCAAACCGAAACGACAACCTCAAAGGAGGTTGAATCCTATGATGCAAGAAGTAGTGAAGAAGGAGGTGCTTAAGCTGTTAGATAATAATATCATCTATGCTCCGAGTGATAGTGAGTGGGTGAGCCCAACGCATATGGTACCAAAGAAAGGGGGATTTGAAAAAGTGGTGAAGGACAATGGGGAAGAAGTTATGGAGAGGTTGACAAAAGGGTGGCGGTTTTGTATTGATTATCGTGCTTTGAATTTGGCTACTCGCAAAGATCATTTTCCTTTACCATTCATTGACCAAATGCTTGATCGACTTGCAGGGCGTTCTCACTATTGCTTCTTGGGTGGCTATTCGGGGTATAATCAAATTGTGGTGGCACCGGAGGATCAACACAAAACTGCTTTTACATGTCCTTATGAGATTTTTGCATACCGACGGATGCCATTTGGGTTGTGTAATGCCCCTGCTACTTTTCAACGATGCATGATGGCTATATTCCATGGACTTATCGAGGAAATTATGGAGGTATTCATGGATGATTTTTCAGTTTTCGGTAATTCTTTTGATGCATGTTTAAAAAACTTGGAAATTGTTCTTGCTAGATGCGAAGAGACAAACCTTGTTCTTAATTGGGAAAAATGTCATTTTATGGTTTGTGAAGGAATTGTGTTAGGACATAAAATTTCTTGTCAAGGTTTAGAAGTAGATAAGGCTAAGATTTGCGCTATCGAGCAATTGCCTATTCCAAAAACGGTGAAAGGGGTTAGGAGTTTTCTAGGCCATGCTGGGTTCTATAGGCGATTCATTCAAGATTTCTCTAAAATAACTAAACCTTTGTGTTGTTTGTTAGAAAAAGATGTGCCATTTGTTTTTGATGAAGCATGTGTGTGTGCTTTTGAGAAGTTGAAAACTGCTCTTGTGACTTCTCCGGTTTTAATTTCACCTGATTGGAATGAAGAATTTGTAGTGATGTGCGATGCTAGCGATGTGGCAAAGGATTGTTGTTGATCCTAGAAAAATGAGCACCTACCAAACAAAATTTTGGTGCAAGTGTTAGAAAAAGAAAAGGAAAAAATGTGTGTTGTGAAGCACCGACAAGATGAATGAAAGATGGTGCTAAAAAAGAAGAAAGAAAAAAAAAGAAAAAGTGTGTTGAGAAATGAAAAGCCTCGGTGGTTTGGATTGCTTCGTAAAGAACAAGTTTGGGGGTTTTGGGAAATTGAGAAGTTTAGTCACTTTGGCCCAAAACCACCCACCTTTTAGTTAGCCACGTTACAACCCGTGAAAAGACCTTTTTGATTCAAGAAACTAACTCGTTGTAGTATAGTGGTGAGAATGGATGCAAGCCTATGGAAATCAAGCTCGATATCTTGTGAATGTGTGAATCTCATCATCCCTAAACACGTGAGGGAGTGCTTTCGTTTCTTGTATCCATTTTTGATGAGTGGTTCATGTCCTTAGCATTAACCTTGTTACAAAGTTAGGTGATAATCTCGTTTTACTTGAACATGCAAAGATAATTTTGATGAGCTATGAAGTGTTGCATGAGGTAGATTAATTACTCTACTTTGTTTTGATTGAGGACAATCAAATGTTCAAGTTTGGGGGATTATGATACGTGTGTAAAATGACCTATATTTTGATATGTGTACATTCTTGTTTGTGGCTATTTTACTCCCGTATCATATGTTTTTGTCGTATTTTGGTTGTGTTTTCGTGTTTTGTGTGTTTGATGTGTGTAGGATAGGTTTTGGGCATAAACGAGCAATTTTGGTGGAGTTTTGGAGGAAAATCGCACGTGTTTTGGAGTTTGGAGAGCTCGACCGGCCGAGCGGGTGCAGGACCGGCCGAGCGGGGCCTTCAGAGGGCTCGACCGGGCGAGCAGGTGCAGGACCGGTCGAGCACGAGCGGACAGAGACTTGGCTCGGTCGAGCCAAGTCGGTTTTGGGTGATTCTGGCAGTTATTGATGGCCCGGGCGAGCCAAACTTCGACCGGGCGATCCGAAGCCCTGATTGCTTGCCTATAAAAGGGGAAGAGGCGGTTATTTGAAGAACTTATGTCATTTTTCACATACGTTAGCTAGATTTTTCCCTAGATTCTATTTTTCCATTCCAATTCATCATAATCCTAGAGCATCTAGGCTATTAATTCATCAATACTTGGAGGAGATTGAAGATTAAAAGTGGTGGATCAAGACAACCAAATCCAATTTGGGGAAGATTTCCTATTTCTACTTTCAATTTGTAATGACGATCATTGAATTCAACTTTGTAATTGTACAATTGAAAGGTATGAAGTTCTAATTCTACTTGGATGTTGATTTGGATGAGGATGCATGAGATTTAGGTTTGATTATTGCTTGTTTACCTTCCTCTTTGTGATAGAAGCATACTAGAGCTTGTTCTTATTCATCTAGATGTAGGTAGTCGCCAGTCTAGATGATAATTGACACAATCATTGCAGCCAATACGCGGATAGGCGTGTCGTGATTAGTATGACTTCTTGTGTTCCTTGATCCAATCCCTGTGCGGAGATAGGGCATAGGGCAATGATTTACGAGCTTTTAGGAGTGGTCTAGGGTCCGATAACGTGATGGTTTGAGGACGTTAGTATCATCTACGGTTGGTTCACCGTGACTGGGGATTGACTAGTGTAGGGTAAGAGTTCATCCAATTAGGAATTAAAACGTGTTTACATCGATGATTTACCTAAGTTGATTGCATCCATGTTCATCTCAACATCCGATCTTCCTAATTTGAGCATTTGTGTGTTTTGGTTTACTAAAGTGAGAAAGGAATTTATTGAGTAAATGTTGATTGATTGTTTGATTCATGATTGTAATTCGATATTAGCATAGGTTTACATTGTTTGCCTAGGTGATAAATAACTACTCAATGATTAATTTTGCCTAGCTATAAGATCTTTGCCGTAGTATCCCGGTACTCTAGCAGGCGAAACGGAGAAGAACCTGGATTTGATATTTTATTCTTTGTGAGGTTGAGAGTTTAATTCCATTGAACTTTTAGCTGCATCAGCGAGATATGCGCCGGGAGAGGAGGCGGAGAGGGAAGGAAGGGGTGCACGAAGAGTCCTCGGAACGTGAGGTTGACAGGTCCTACTCTCTGCTTCCTCCTCCTCCTCTGCCTGGCCACGCTGGTGAGTGAGATATCCTAAGATTGCTAACATACTCTGTTACTGCTCCCGATGTTTTCCTAGGTCCAGCCTTCCAACAAATGGTCGAGGTTTACACGAAGGTTGTTGAGGTATCCCTCCTATGAATTTCGTGTGTTGTTGATTGATTCGGGTTCTTATTCACAGTTTTGACTTGGCTTTTGATGGCGTGATGGGGCTCCTTACTTTTCACTGGGAGGTAACCGTTCATGCAAAAGGTTTGTTGAGGGAGTTGGCTAAGGGAAGTCTGAAGGTCCCTGGGTTGAGGAGCTGGTGCACAAGGTCCAGTCTTTAAGAGGAGCTCAGTGGTGCGCATTGGAGAGCTTCGCCGCTGCAAGATAGAGCTTGAACGGACCAAGAGCGGACCCTCGAATCTGAAGAAGGAGTATGCGAAGGCCGTGGTGGAGGTCGACTCACTGAGGGGTGAGGTATGCACTCTGACGGCTCAGCTAGGTTCTGCAAGGAAAGAGCACCAAGCCCATGACATCAACTTCTGGTAGGAGTTGTCTGACTTGGACGACGAGATCGTGAGGCTTAAGAAGGGGGAAGGGCTGGACTATTCAGCCATCATCATGTCCAAACACTTCAGCGAAACATATGATGTGAGTTGTGTTCCTTTTATTGCAAAATAACCCTTTGTGTGTACTGAGATTTTCGAATCTTCCTGTAGATGATGGTGGATCAGGTGATGGTCGATGTCCGCGCACATCTGGCCCTAAAGTTCCCTGACTTGATCCTTGGCTTCCTCGATGAACCAGAGGGGGCGATGGCCCGACAGTAATTTCTTCGGAGCCTAACAAGAATGGCCTGCAGATGGTTCCTGTAACTTCCTCATGGGTCGACGCTGAGGCTTCCTCTACCCCAGTATAGGATGTTGTTCAGGATAAGCCTCAGGGAGATGACGCTATCAAAAAGCTGCCAACCCCTCTGAAAAGCTCCCAGTCGTCTGACCCCGAGGCCACCAAACCCTGCTGCTCTACTGCTTAGATGCTTTTAACCTTCCTCGTGTGCTCTCGCTGACCGTCGTGTGAAGTGACACACAATTTTCACGTCAAATTATCAATCCGAGATCTTTTCTATTCGCTCTCGTGGAAACTATTTACTCGTAAGAAGATGCATCAATAGCTAGGCAATATAATAGTCGTTGATTTTCTTGATCTATCTAGCTATAAATTGCAAACTAAACTACAAAATGCATACAATCAAACATTCAACAATTTGCTAAATTCACCAATCACTTACTTCTATCAAATGTTTGGGTAGATTAGAGTAACAAGTCCAACAATCTTAGAATGAAGTGAGTGTTTGTAAACTTCAATTGAGCCAAATTAAACCAAGCTATGTTGTAAACAATTTTAATTCCTATGAAGTTGAGCAACAGACACTATCCTAGTCAATCCCCTTTGTACCGGTGAATTGTTCGTTGATGAAATTAGAAATCTCAAACAGCTACGTTATCGATCCCTAACTCACTCCCAACCGACCGTTGATTATTGCCCTATAATCCTAGCTTCGCACATGGATTGGAACTAAAACTATATGATTATGCACTTATCACGACGTTTCCGTCCGCGTATTGTCTGCAACGGTCACATCAACTACCTATAGATTGGCTATTACCTACATCTAATAGGTATGAACAAGCTCAAGTGCAAATCAAGACTTCATAGAAAAGTAAACAAGCATAGAAGGTTCAATCCATCTCAATATCCATATTACAACACTCACTTAGGAATTTAGCTCCTCATACCTTGAATTAGAAGCAATACAAGTTGAAAAATAAGAATTGACATTACAAAGCTTCAAGGTCAAAATTGATCTTCTATGATTGCCTTCGTTGAATCCAATCCACCTAATCTCCCTCTTCAAATGTCACCAAGTTGATGGAATGATCCTTGGTTCTCCTTGATTCAAGTGGGGAAATAAGTGTAGAGTTGAATCTAGATGGAAGTTAGTGACGGTTATTCTTCAATTGGGCAAAAAAATTTCATTTAATTAATTTTCCCCCTTTTATAGACGAGCTAGCAGGGCCTCGGATCACCCGAGCCAAAGTTGGCTCGCCCGAGCCTCCAAAAAATCCATGGGAAATGGAGAAAACCCGACCAGGCTCGGCCGAGCCTGCCTCACTCGACCGAGCGAGGTCTCTGTTCCTTGGCTCGGTCGAGCCTGCACCCTGCTCGGCCGGGCGACTCCTCCAAGCTCCCAAAACTCCTCCTTAAGCACCGCTCGGACGAACATAGCCTCCTCGGACTTCATACTTGGACGATTTTCCTCCAAAACTTCCCAAAATACGCTATATTATGCTCAAAATGTATCCTACACCATTTCAAACATGGAAACACGAAAACAAGACAAAAGAACAATGAAAGCATATGATATGAGGGTAAAATGGCCACAAACATGCACGCTCATACATCGAAAAATAGGTCATTTTACATACATATCATAATCCCCCAAACTTGAACCTTTGATTGTCCTCAATCAAAACAAAGTAAAGCAATCAATAAACCTCATCAAACAACCTCATAGCTCATCATAGTCATCTTGGCATGCTCTTATCGAACAAGATTATCACCTAACTTTGTGGCATGGTGATAAACACTGGTTTTGTGCATTTTTACTGATGTGGATCTGCTCACTTTTGACCTTAGATTAGACTATTCCGTGGTGTTTTCATGCATTATTTATATTCTTTTAGAAAGTATTACGTTTGGTCTGGTTTGTGGTTGTTTATGCAGATTTCACGTACAATCGGGTTGTTTACAAGAATTGACCAAGTGTCCAGGAGGCCAATCGATGCTAGCTTGCATCGGGAAGAAGAAAGGGTCAGAAAATATGAAAGAGCGCGCCGAAATAACATTTGAGACGTAAACGGCGACCCAAATGACACAACCGGCGACCGCCGGCTATGTAGATGGGTCGCCGGGCATGTATTTGAAGTTCATTCCTCACGGCACACAAACGGCGACCCGGATGACACATCCGGCGACCGCTGTCTATGTAGACGGGTCGCCGGGTATGCAGATTTCAAGCCTTTTCTCACGGTACACAACCGGCGACCCCGGTGCATAACCGGCGGTCGCCGATCGGGCAAAACCAACCGCCGTCTGTGTCCCGTTTTGACGAATTCTGGCGAATCTGAGGCCCCAAACTATATCTTTTGGAGATTTGAAAGGCCTCAACTATAAATAGGACTTCCCTGAAAGAAAATAAGGTTCCTTTTATCAATTTTTCAAAGAGAGAGCATAGAGTTGAGAGCAAAAGCTGGAGAACTACCCTAAAGGGGTAGTAGAGGATGTGCTGATTAAAGTTGGGGAATTTATTTTCCCAGCTGACTTTGTGGTGTTGGACATGGAGGAGGATAGGAACATCCCACTGATACTTGGGAGACCATTCCTGAACACTGCTGATGCTCTGATTGATGTGAAGAGAGGAGAGCTGAGCTTAAGAGTGAACGACCAGAAGGTCACATTCTCCGTCTGCAAGGCCATGGAGAAACACGACTGTGACGGGCACTTCGAGGAGTGTAATCAAATTCAGGTGATGTATCCTTCTGATCAGATTCCAAACACTAATTTAACTGACCCATAGGGGAGTTTCTACCGTGTCTAGCTACAGACAATAAATAAAGCGCTTGTTGGGAGGCAACCCAACTTTTAATTGCCTTTTAATTTCTTTAATTATGTCTTTCTATGTCGTTTTACACCATTTCCCACATTATACGTTCACTTGTGGTTGTTGAATTCATTGGGTGCAGGAAAAGAGATGGAAACACGAAGAATTACTGGCTTTGGCTGCAGTGAGAGTTTATCGAGGTTTCACACACATCTCCGTGATTTTTTTCCCCACAAACTTATTCTTTTCGTTGTATCGAATAAGTTTGGGGGAGGGGGATGTGATCGGGCGATGTGTGTTTCTTCCTTTTTTTATCTTTTTGTCTGATTTGAGACTGCACTTGATTTTTCTATCTTAGTTTAAGTGTCTGGTTGGTTTGTACTTGGAAACTCTATCATTTTATTGTACTGGGAAGTGAATGGTTTCATATGGGTTTTATTTGCATTATTGATCAAAGTTAATGATGACAAATGTTTCTTTCTAGTGAAACCTGCATTGATGATTTGCATATGAGTTGATGAGGTGCATATGTTTATAGAATTGATTTTGGCCTCTAGGATATGCTTAGCCTGTGAGAATTTGAGCCTGTGTTCGTTTGATTGAGAGTATATCACTGTGCACTTTACCTCTAGAACTTGCTCTGGTTTCTGTCTCAAAAACTGCAAGAGGAATGTCATGAACTTAGAAATGATCTTAGGCCATCGTTTCTTAAGCCTCATTTAACCCAAACACTAACCCACTACATAATCCTTTGCTAAACCCGTTGAGCCTATAAACTTTTTTATTCTGAACCGGATGATAGGAGGTGTGGATGGAGTTATATGGGTATCTGTTGATGTTAGGTGGTGAAAATGCAGTAGTTTATAGTGGCACATAGTCCAAAGCCTTGTGATGGACACTTTGAGGCCATCTTTGTTAGCCAAATTATACCAAACACTGTCCCTTATACAATTTTATCCTTAGTAAAGCCCCTGTGAGCCTGTTACTTTTCTTTCTTGTCTATGAGTTAAGAAAAGCATTGTAGTTCTGCCTTGTCTATGAGGAAGTGCTATACACAGGTGAATAGTATCTTGTCTATAAGATTTGGGTAAAATAAAGGGTAGATTGATTTATATTGTTCATGATTAGCCTTTGAGTCCGTGTCTTTCTGTTCTTGTCTATGAGTGAAAGCTTGGATTCCTTCTTGTCTATAAGTTGAGGTGAAAAAAAAAATGATGGGTAATATTTGTCTTGTCCATGAGGCAATATTTGTAAGAGGATAAGAAATTTTCTTTTGGTGATCAAAAGTAGGCTGAGCCCCAATGAGAAAAAAAAAAAAGGAGAGTTATTAGTACACAAGTTAGTCAGTCAATAAATGAGTATGGTATGTGATGAGGAGACAGTTTGTGTGAATGGAGTTATAAGGATGAATATGTTTAGTCACTTAGCCAAAAATTCCATACCTTTACCAATGTGTCTACATTAGAACCTAAAATAAAGACCTTTGTGATCTTTGTTCTAGCATTCCCAAAGTCAGTAGAGAGTTTAGACAATGAGCAAGCCTATGGTAGGAAAGTTGTACAGTTGACAATTTGAGAGTATACACTAGCCTTTCTTACAATTTGAGCGAAATTTGAGTGATACACTATCCTGTGAGAAGCAAATTTCTAGAGGTCGAGATTGAAACTGTGATTGATTGCATGTAATTGATAATTGTTGCAGTTGTTGGTGTGGGAATCACAACCCCTTTTGTGTCTGAAACAATTTTTGATCAATTAATGCACCCCTCGTGTTTACTTCTTTCTTTTATTTGTTTTTCTCATTGTCCGAGGACGAACAATAGTTTAAGTTTGGGGGGTTGATAAACACTCGTTTTGTGCATTTTTACTGATGTGGATCTGCTCACTTTTGACCTTAGATTAGACTATTCCGTGGTATTTTCATGCATTATTTATATTCTTTTAGAAAGTATTACGTTTGGTCTGGTTTGTGGTTGTTTATGCAGATTTCACGTACAATTGGGTTCTTTACAAGAATTGACCAAGTGTCCAGGAGGCCAATCGATGCTAGCTTACATCGGGAAGAAGAAAGGGTCAGAAAATATGAAAGAGCGCGCCGAAATAACATTTGAGACGTAAACGGCGACCCAAATGACACAACCGGCGACCGCCGGCTATGTAGATGGGTCGCCGGGCATGTATTTGAAGTTCATTCCTCACGGCACACAAACGGCGACCCGGATGACACATCCGGCGACCGCCGTCTATGTAGACGGGTCGCCGGGTATGCAGATTTCAAGCCTTTTCTCACGGTACACAACCGGCGACCCCTGTGCATAACCGGCGGTCGCCGATCGGGCAAAACCAACCGCCGTCTGTGTCCCGTTTTGACGAATTCTGGCGAATCTGAGGCCCCAAACCATATCTTTTGGAGATTTGAAAGGCCTCAACTATAAATAGGACTTCCCTGAACGAAAATAAGGTTCCTTTTATCAATTTTTCAAAGAGAGAGCATAGAGTTGAGAGCAAAAGCTGGAGAACTTGGAGAGCACGACAGGAATTGAAGATTGAAGACCACGGTTTTTGATTTCCATGTTTCCTGTTCTTGTGACTCTTTATCTTTCTGTTTTTCTAGAACTTAGCATGACTGGCTAAGTTTATTCATGGATTCTAGGGTTTGAAGCTTTGTATTTATTCATTCAACAATTTATGTGATTTGATGTTCCTTTTCCATTGATGTTCTGGTTTATTGATACTTTCATGAATTACGAGATACTGGCCATTGATTGTGATTTGAATTAATAGTTTTTGATCCGAGAGGACTAGGTTATTAATTAAGACGCCAATAAATTAGATTCAAGGGGCAATTGTCCGAGAGGAAATTGAGCTTTGAAGGGTTTTTGAAATCTAAGGTTTTATCAAGAGTAAAAGTCTTCTGTATGTCCGAGAGGAATCTTTTGATCTTTTATTTCCATGTTATGGTTTAGAGTCTGAGAGGATCACCTGATAACGTTTTTGCGATTAACTCACATCCTTGGGAATTAAATTTGGGATTGAATTGCATGAAAAGTTGTTTGATTATTATTCAAAGTGGATTACCCTGGAATCCTATCTTCTTATAAGTTCTTAAAACTATTTAGAATCGTTATTTATTAGTTTCTATTGCCAAGCTACTTTTATGTTTACAACAAATCAAAACACTTTCTGGTTTTCCTAGATAGTAGTACGATATCTATGTTTTAGTGCTTGATTATACTTCGAGCCTGAAGTCCTTGAGATTCGATAAATTATTACTTGCCCTCTGAAGTGGTCTGTACACTTGCAGTTTTAGCGAGTTGCGAAACGCGCTATCACATGGTTAATGCTAACGACTCAAACCACTCATCAACATTGGATAAAGAAATGAAAGCACTCCCTTACATGTTTAGGGTTTGATGAATTCACTCATTCACAAGATATCGAGCACAATTTCCATAGGCTTGAAATAATTCTCACCACTATACTATAACGAGTTGGCTCCTAAAATCAAAAAGGTCTTTGTTTTTTGTTATAATGTGGCTTACTAAAAGGTAGGTGGTTTTGGGCTAAAGTGACGAACTTCTCCAAATCCCAAAACCCCCAAACTTATTCTCTTCAATCCACTTCTAACCTTGAGGCTTTTACATCACACAATTCTCATACATTTTTTATTTTCTTTCTTTTCTCTTTCTCCTTTTCTAGCACCCCCATTTTTTCATTCATGGTGCTTTTCTTTTCTTTTCCTCTTTTCTTCTTCTTTCTTTTTTTTTTTTTCTTTATAGTACCCAAATTTTTTGTTGGTACCCATTTCCCAAGGATTCATATTAATCCCACAATCAATACTTCTATTGCCTCAATAATTACAACTCAAGATACCAATTGATTCCCATCCCAACTCTCATCTCCGTATTCACCCTCATACGCTCATTCCCCCTCCAAATTATGTCCTAATATTTTTGAAGAAAATTCTCCATTTAAGCACAATCACGGGAAACAAGGGTATGAATGGTAAATTTATGATATCAACAACCTTATACTTCCAAAGTGAAAGGAGGAACTAAGAATCGATGGCCTAAGATCATTTTTTAGTTACCAAACTCATGCCCAATAGATAGAGAATATATTCAAGTTCTAGATTTTGTGCTCTCCAACTTGCCACTCACAATCAAAAAGTAGAATATGTCAATATCAAGGCTCAAATACTCACGGCTTTTGTCAATTCCTAACATTAACCTCGTACAAAACTCGGCAATTCAAAAGTTCAATTGAAGCATACCTTAACAACTAGATTATGCCCTATCATTGGTCGAAGCAATTTTTGCCTTACAAAGTAAATCATGATTCCAATCTCCAATTCTCATTTGGGTTCATCATGCACACACGACAAGCACACAACAACCTAACTAACATTCTACATGCCAACACAATTCAATTTGAAACTAAATGGTAAGAAGAACGATAGAAAGCGTTACCCATCGGTAGACACGATCACCACTCTTCATTCCTTATTTGCACCTACTAAACAACCATACAACACCACCAAACAATTTGAGCATAATAAAACCAAATAAGTTCTCATGTCCACCATCTTACCACAAACAAATCTTTCACAAAAAATTAACTCATTAATCCACTAGCACCACCATTCATTCCATACCATTATACATCCACATACCAAAACCAAATAGAAAGAATTAAACACATGCAAGCTCGCCATGATTCATCAAAACATTTCATAAAAACAAACCAATTAACATCCATCCTCACAAAAGTATATCAATATTGAATTACAACCATATCGAAGATCAATATTATTTCAAATTCAACAACTAAATCTAAACTAGACTAAAGATAAGGGATAGAGATAAGAGAAGTGAACCAGAAGAGGGCACCGGATACCGACCACTCCCCCCAAACTTAGTCAAGTGAGACTAAGTTTGTAAAAAAGGTACCCGGTGCACTCGCACTCCCTTTAGTTAGCTGGTGGAGGTTGACGAGGACGGCGAGTATATGGAATAGGTACTCGGCGATGGAGCTCACGAACATCCCCATGCAGGATCTCCACATTCTGGTCAATACCATTGAACCTCGATGCAATAGCGGCTTGATCCACCATGTAACCCTCCCGGAAAGTAGCAAAATCATCATGTAAAGAATTCAACCTCATATCCAAACCCTGCAAAGAAGAAGACAAAGAATCAACTGTATCAGTAGTCCTAGTGAGCATCGTCATCATCTGCTGCTGCCATTCAGTGGCCGAAGACTGCCTGGGCTGTGGGGGAGCTCGGGTGCTTGGACCGGCATCCTGCAATTGTCGTCGTTCTTCCTCAGAAAGATGCCGGAGACTTGTGAAATATCTGTCAGGATATAACACTCCGACCACATCCTTGTCCTCCTCTGTATCCAGCAACCAGTTGGATCTATCAGACAGATCCGACACTGTTGTCCACTCCGGTCGGGGCATCTTCATAGCCAAATTCCCAAATTTATAATAGATCAAACCCCTATGCTCGGGAACCACAAATCATCCGGCTAACAAAGAATTTGAATCCAAGAATAAAGCTGGAGCAGAAGCACCTGACAGGTCTACACCAATATCCTCAAAGATAGGGGTTAACATTCTGCAACTAAAGGCGCGAGTTGTCGTACTCGGAGCCCTACTCCAAGCATCCATGAGCATAGCCCCCAAAGAAAATTGAATACCATTCATCAAAGCATAAAACATAGACAATTCCGGTGTAATCACATTACTAGACTCATACCTCCCACAGACAGAACCACCAACAAATTTATGAATGTACCTAATCACTGGATTCCTAATTGCAGTAGCACGACAATTCTTAATATTGAAATGTTCTCCCGATGGAATACCAGAAATTTCCTCCCAAAAATCACCTAATCTTACATTCTCATGTACAAAAACAGACTCAGGATCACATCCAAAAATCTCATCAACTTGAGCACGTTGAAAGAAATACTCTTTACCTTGGATTTTGAACTTCATAGACAATGGGATTCCCCCTGCACCTTTCATGACAGTGATTGAGGCCAAGAACTCCCTTGACAAATCCATGTATCCGGGCCAATTCGCCTTGAGCAACTTCTTCCACCCAATACCTTTAAGTAGACTCCATACATCTTCCTTTAATTTCATTGCATTCAATGTCTCCCGGCACAAATACTTGGTGCCAACAACTTGCCGTGTCACCAATTTCTTGTATTTGGCAAACTCCTCATCATCAAATCCTTTTGGGCGCCCACTTGAAGAAGAACCCTCACCTCGTGCTCGTTTGCTATCCATAATAGAAATTGAAGGGTGAGATAAGAACAATTCAATGCACCAAAGTATGGGAGAAAATTTTAGAAGAGAAATTTCGATCGAGATGAAAATGGGTCGAGCAATTGCTCGACCGAGCATTTAAATTTGCGCGAGGCTCGGCCGAGCGAGAGGTCTATCCGTGCGGCTGCTGATATGCTTGGGCTCGGTCGAGCCTGCCTCAATCGACCGAGCGAGGTCCCTGTCCGAAGCCTTCGACCCAGCTCGGCCGAGCCTGCACCGCTCAGCTGAGCTACCCCTGTTGTCGCCTATTTTTGCCCTTTTTCCGACAACTTCCCAATCATGTAGCCTTCCATCCTTGCCTATCTTACATACACACATTCTTCACACAAATTTGTAGCACCACAACAATTAAGAATCCTTCAAAATAACAAACATATTATTCCAACAAAAATCATAAACCTAACCATTATTCACTTATGCAAAAGAACAAATTTTAAAAGATTGGGTTGCCTCCCAATAAGCGCTTGTTTAACGTCGAAAGCTCGACGATCATACCTCATCTCAATCATGATCGAATGGTGCGGAACCGGAACTCATACCTTGGCATAGCTCAACACAATCTTCGGGGAACTGAAGCTTCCTTCTAGCGCTCCTCGGTGGATCCATATCCACGCGAGCTTTCTTGAGTCGAACTTGATCGAGAACATCATCATCCCCCGGATCCTTGCATACTTCTTCTTCCTCATTCATACTCTTCAAGTTCGGTTCCAACACATCCTTCATTCTCTTTTTGTTTACAACCTTCTCAAATTCACCAACATCGATGTTCTTCGGAGGTAATGAAACACCACTTCCTTGCCACAACAACGGAACGTGAGTTCACCGTGCTTCATATCGAAAAGAGCATCGGCCGTGTGCAAGAATGGTCTTCCAAGAATAAGTTGAATACCCCCTTTGTTCTTCATGTCTACAACAAGGAAATCCCCCGGGAAGGTAAACGTCAACACCTCGACATGTACATCTTCAACTACCCCTTTTGGGCAAAATAGAGCTTGGTTAGCCAATTGAAGCATTTGACTTATTGGTTTCAAGTTTCCAACCTCCAACTCCTTAAACAAATCCCATGACATAATGTTGACACTTACATCGGAATCACACAAGGCCTTCTCAATATGTTTCTCTCCAATCTTGCATCCAACTACAAAACCTCCGGGATCTTCTTTCTTACTAGCAATGTTCTTCTCTTCAAACTCACTAATCTCATCTTCAACTACTTCTTCTTTACCAACAAGTTTGTCGAGCATAGGTACTCTTTCTATTTCTTCTGGTAGAGGCATCTCAATGTCTCCCTTCTTGACGTACTCAAAAAACTTAACCTCACCAATGCTCACATCTTCATTTGCTTCCACTTGCTTAACTTCAACTAACTTCCCTTCATCAACTTCTTCTTCCAACTCTCCTTTTACCTTGACCATCTCCAACTTAGGAGTCATTACTTCCAAATTTTCCTCCATTCTATTTTCTCCTTCTATCATATTACAACCCTTATTTTGCACCGTTTCCGTATCACTCGGAAACTTCCCAGATTGGTGCTTCCCACTTAGTTGTTTTGCAATCGAGGAAATTTGAAGTTGGATTTCGGCAAACATGCCATCATACTTTTCAAATCTCTTGTCCAATTCCTCATTAGGATTTCTTCTTTGTTCTTGATTTGCATACCGACTATTTCCCCCAGCATATCCTTGGCTACTACTTCCCCCTTCAATTTGTAATGGAGGATTAAGAGCGTTGTTTGGATTAGCATAGGTAAAATTCGAGTGAAAACGGTTGGATGGATGATAGTACATGTTCCCCTGTGGATTGTATTGGGGACGAACGTTGAACCCCATTCTCTGATTCACAAAATTCAAACTCTCCGGATGCGACTCTTCATGCCGAACTACCATCATATCCTCATTTCTATTTCCCGATGTAGATAACGCATCAAGCTTCTTTTGCATGAGCGCAATTTGCTCTTTGAATTCTTCACTTTCCTTAGCTTCATTTACCGACTTAACCGATCGATAGTCATTGTGTTCCTTAGGCCAATGGAAACTATTCTCAGCCATTTTCTCAATTGTCCTCCAAGCTTCTTCCTCTTCAAGATCAAGAAATGCTCCTCCCGATGAAGCATCGAACATCACTTTCGTTTCATAGTTTAATCCCCGTAGAATTGACAAATCTGTTGACTCCGAGAAAGTCCATGTCTTGGGCATTTTTGTAGAAGCTCACGGAACCTATCCCATGTCTCGTATAGAGGTTCATCGTATCTTTGCCCAAACGATGTGATATCAGCCCTTCTCTTCAAAGTCAAACTTGGTGGGAAAAACTTGAATAGAAACTTCTCTCTCAACTCTTCCCAAGTGACAATATTTGATTTGTCCAAGCCTTCGAACCAATTCCTAGCACCATCTCTCAAACAAAATGAGAATAATCATAGCCGTATTTGATCTTGAGGCACTTGGTTGATCTTTATAGTATCCGTAATCTCCAAAAATTGAGAAATATGAACATTTGGATCCTCGGTTATGTGCCCCCCAAATTGGTTGTTTTGTATCATTTGGACCAACCGTGGTTTTATCTCAAATTGCGTAGCATTTACTCCAAACCGAAAACCTCCCGTTAACGGTTCACCTTGAGGTTGAAAAAATTTTGTAATGGTCTCCTCGGACCATTCCTCTCATTGATCATGGCTTTCATCAACTCGAGTTGCCTTTCCAACTCTTCTATCCTAACTGTATCTTCCCCATGATTAGCCATCTCAAAATCAATTTGAATATGTGCTCTTCTTTCTTGTAGTTTCCTTGCCTCAAGCTCTCTAGCCTTTGATCGAGTGATCATAAACTACCTAGGAAAAATCCACAAAACCAATTACAAGTAAACAATCCAACAAAAACAAACAAACACAAATAACAACAAAACAATGTTAGTAAGAATATTCACACAAGCATTTCCTCAAACACCTAGCATACCACACTTCAACTTTCAATAATTCCACAAAACCTACTAAAAGATTCCCCCGCAACGGCGCCAAAAATGTGACCGTTGTGTGAAGTGACACACAATTTTCATGTCAAATTATCAATCCGAGATCTTTTCTATTCGCTCTCGTGGAAACTATTTACTCGTAAGAAGATGCATCAATAGCTAGGCAATATAATAGTCGTTGATTTTCTTGATCTATCTAGCTATAAATTGCAAACTAAACTACAAAATGCATACAATCAAACATTCAACAATTTGCTAAATTCACCAATCACTTACTTCTATCAAATGTTTGGGTAGATTAGAGTAACAAGTCCAACAATCTTAGAATGAAGTGAGTGTTTGTAAACTTCAATTGAGCCAAATTAAACCAAGCTATGTTGTACACGATTTTAATTCCTATGAAGTTGAGCAACCGACACTATCCTAGTCAATCCCCTTTGTACCGGTGAATTGTCCGTTGATAAAATTAGAAATCTCAAACAGCTACGTTATCGATCCCTAACTCACTCCCAACCGACCGTCGATTATTGCCCTATAATCCTAGCTCCGCACATGGATTGGAACTAAAACTATATGATTATGCACTTATCACGATGTTTCCGTCCGTGTATTGTCTGCAACGGTCACATCAACTACCTATAGATTGGCTATTACCTACATCTAATAGGTATGAATAAGCTCAAGTGCAAATACGTTATATTATGCTCAAAATGTATCCTACACCATTTCAAACATGGAAACACGAAAACAAGACAAAAGAACAACGAAAGCATATGATATGAGGGTAAAATGGCCACAAACATGCACGCTCACACATCGAAAAATAGATCATTTTACACACATATCACTCGCCACGAGCTTTTAGTACATGCTCCTTTATTGTTTGCTGTTGTTAACTTGCTTTGTTATTTTGGGTATCCTATGTTGAGAACATACAAACAAAAGGGAGGGTCATGAGTGTGGTTGATGCGCTTGGCATCGCCCCTCCGACACTCAAGTTAGTATCGTATGTATATTTAGTAAATTACTAGAAACTAAAATAAGAGATAGATAGAGAAGAGGTAGCGTATCTGGGTGGTTCCCGAAGGGGAAACCTTAGGTCCTCATTCTTTTGTAGTAATGTTTTAGATGTTTGATGTTCCAGTTGTAGCATATAGGTCTTCCGTCCATTGTAGTTAGGTTTTAAGCCCCTTGTCTGGGGATTCCAGTCACGATGTATGGTCCCTTCCACTGGGGGGCGAGGTTTCCTGCCATGTCTTCCTTAGTGTTCTTGAACACTTTATGTAGCACAAAGTCACCTTCCTTGAATGTCTGCAACTTCATTTTTTTGTTGAAGGATTTCTCGACTTGTTATCATCTTTGTTTCGTTTGAATGTATCATCATTTTTTATTTTGTCGAGTAGCCACGACCCGTGAGTAGGTCGTGTTGGTTATCGGCGAATTTGCAGATTGGTCTCGGCCAGCATGGTCCTCACTGCTTCTTTGAGATTTCTATTCCTTCTCTAAGCAAGGCCATTTTCTTGTGGAGTTCTTGGTGTAGAATTTTCGTATCTGATTCCGATTTCAATGGAAAAGTCCATGAGAGGTCCATTGAAACACCGTTCCATTGTCGGACCTGATCCTCTTAACTGTCACCCCTTTGTTATTTTGAACTCGGGCAATCAATTCTGGCAGTTGAAGCTTCACTTCATCCTTTGACTTGAGCAGTTTTACCCACGTATATCTCGAGTAGTCATCAACAACTACTAACGTGTACTTCTTTCCTCCAATTTTGGATGGATTAATTGGACCAAATAAATCCATGTGTAGCAGTTCCAAAATCTAGTTCGTGCTTGCAGTAACCATCCTGCTCTTGAACGAAGCTCTTGTCTGTTTCCCAAGCTGGCACGCTTTATAAACTCCTTCCTTTTGGAACTTCTTTTGTAGCAGTCCTTCAACTAGATAATGTTTCGCCAGATGTCTGATTGAGTTAAAGTTCAGGTGACTTAGTCTTTTATGCCACAACCAATTCACACCATCTGTAGAACTGTGTGCTATGAGGCAGGTTCCTTCTTCCCCACTTGACCAATCCACTACATAGAGACCTCCTTTCCTAATACCTCTGATCTTGGTCTCGTTGGTCTCCTTGTCTTTGATATAGAAACCTGATTCTTCAAAGCTGATGATGTACTCACTTTCTCTCAACTGATTTATGCTCAGAAGGTTGTGCTTCGGGTTGGTGACTAATGATACGTTCTTGATGATTATACCGTTGTGTTCCACACATTCTTTTCCAACTACTCGTCCTTTGGAGTTGTCACCAAATGTGACTGATGGTCCTCTGCACATCACTAGATTCGTGAGCAGTTACTTTTCTCCAGTCATATGCGTCGTGCACCCGCTATCGAGTATCCACGATCTTCCTTTCTTCTTGGACTGGGATTTCTATACCTGCAAGACAAAAAATCATTCTTTAGGTCCCCGCATCTTTTCGGGTCCTGCAAAGTTAGTTTTCTGGATCCATCCTTTTGGTATCCAGATTTGTCTCACTTTTACAGTCCGTGAAACTGAGTCATTCTTTGGTGTCTTATTAACCTTTCTCCTAAAGTAATGTATGATATTTTGATGCATGTTAGAGAAAGTTGTGGTGTGTGAACTCTTTCTGGAACTGATGTTCTTGAAGGAGTTTCGAGAATCAGTTCTCGGGTGTTTAGCCATCATAGTCTTTGGAAGATAAAACTGTTCTGACTCAGGCATCGAATATGTGTTCCTCCTATTCAGATAACTATTATAACGAAACTGAGTTATGTTATAACTTCTCATATTTCTATCTGGTTGTCGAACTGACCTCCTTGCAACATTTACGGGTTGCTCACTCGTTCTTGTTGGTGAAACTGGATTCCTTGCATATTGAATGTTATGCTTATCCAGTTTCGAAGAATGGTCTGGTTTTCTTTCGACACTTTGTTTATGAAGTTTACGAACTGTGTGGACTCTTTGTCGAGGTACCGGTTTGGAGTCAGGTTTTGACCAACATTTGGCTTTCTCTTTTTGTTTAATGAATCTTTGGATTTGACTTCTCCTTCTTCCAACACATCGTCTGAACTGAGTTTTGCTTTGATAAAGCCTAAAACTGTTTTCTCAGTTCCTGAGGTAGATGCATGTTCACTCAAATTATCTTCTTCATTGTCATGCTCCATAAATCCAATTCTGGATTTATCAGATGGTTGTCTTTGAGCATTCAAAATTTCTTTTAATTGTCTTGAGCTCTTTGTGAAAGAACACTCACATTTAACAGGCTCAAGTTTCTTTAAGGAATCACATTCCTTTGAAACATTTTCAAAATCTTTGAGAAGTTTGGAATGTTCTTCCTTGAGTTTTTTCAGTTCCTCACTGATTGACCTCGTTCTTGTGATTTCATTGGTCAAAACTGAAATTTCTGATTTCAGTGAGACATTTTCACTGGCTAAAACATTTTTAATTTCGTGAAATTTTGCAACTTCTTTTACAATGCTTTCGAGAGAAATATCTTCTGAATTTGAACAACAAAATTCACGGCTCTCTTCTATGCATGTAGATGCTAGAGACAAGGGTAGAGGAGTGGTTACCACTATCTCGAGGTTTGATGTGTCGATTTCTTCATCAATAACATCTCCCTCAACAGCTTCCATAAAGGCCAGTAGTGCTTCTTCATCATTCTCATCCTCTGAAGTGTAGTAGCCGTCGTCATGGTCTGGGATGTCTGGCACTTCAGTTCTGGACAACATTGCTTTAGCACAACTTTTGAAGCTCTCCTCTCAAACACTTTCCTCAGTCTGTCTCTTTCCTCTTGGGAGACTAGAGGACATTCATACTTTAGGTGATCAGGAGAGTTGTATTCATAGCATGTGCGTGGATCCCTTTTAGTAAATCTTTGCTCACTAGTCTGAGCGTCATTTCCTTTAGCTTTGGCCTTCTCGAGGAGTATAGCCAAATTCCTCATTTGTTCTTCCAGTTTTGCAACTGATTGCTCAGTTTCTTTCTTTTGGTTTGAGGTAGAGGTATCTTTTGCTGGAGTAGGGTGATAAGAAGTTTTATCGAACTGTGTTGACTTCTTTTGACGTCTTTGGAAGTCTCTTTTCACGAAGAATGCAGCATCATCACTTGTTGTTGTGTTCGGGTTTTTGGCAACTTCGTTCTTGTTCACCATCTGTATATCCCACTCATGAGCTTGGAGTTCGGTGAACAATTCTTTGGTTGTCATTTTTGAGAGATCCATGGTTTTCAAACTGGTGGTTTTAACAAACCAATCTTCCTTTAGCATTCTCGAGAGAATTTTAGCATTCATGTTATCCATACTTTCTTCTTTTCCAAGAGCTTTAAGCTCACTAACAATAGCGTTGAACCTCGTTTCCATTGACTTGATAGTTTTACCAGGTAAGATTTGGAAGAATTCATATTTATCAACGTAGACTAGTTTCTTGTTGCGTTTCATAGTTTCAATTTCTTTTGTAAGTCCATTGAGCCAATCCCATAGTTCTTTGGCATTATTGTTCTCTATAGCTTCCTCGATGAGAGATTTCGGAAGAGACTGCAGGATCATTTCTTGTGCAATGGGGTCAAGTTGAGCACGTTTCTTATCTTCAAGTGTCCATTCTTCAGGAGGCTTATCTATTATTTGAGCACCTTGATCCTCTCCTCCAAACCGAACATTGATCTTCTGAATCTTTAAAGGGCCATTCTTTAAGACTTCATCCATCTCTAGATGCTGACTCCTCAGTTGGATGAGGCATCTCTTCTTCCATATTGTGAACTTTTCTGGGTTACACTTTGGAAGACTTGGATAACTCATCTTTAGATAACCTGCTCGCTAAACACAAAAAAATGAGAGTGCAAGGAAATAGAGATCTAGTCCTAGGCGACTCAAGGCATATAGTCTATAAAGACAACCTGGCTCTGATGCCACTTGTGGTCCCGGATCAGAGTTTAACTAAGTGCAGTGGAAATTTTACGAAGTATTTGCACTCTAAAACTGGGTGTTCAGTTTTCCAGTTTATGATTTAAAAAAATTGTGTTAGCCAATAGTTTAAATATTCAGTTTACAGTTATACACTTCAACACCTTAGAGAAGTGTTGAAGGTTTCAAAGCACAATTGAAAATTGTATAATGCAAGAGATAAAGAAAGCTATAAACGAGACAGGATATCATAGTGGTTCGCATCCTTAAGTCCAACGTCCACTCTTCAGAAATTAATCCGGTAAATCACTCTTCGGACACTACGGATTTACGGTAATCTCTCAATCCACAATTATGCATTAAATTCATATGAGCATGCTAGGGTTTTGAGAATATTTAATTGTGAGCAATATCCATAGATCGATCCGGTTCAGTTTGGTTTTGGTGATTTGGTTCACGGTAAAACCCTACAATTGGTATCAGACCCAGGTTTCTGATTTATGGCTCTGTTGTTCATAATTAAATTCGATAATATGCATGTATAAATTTATTATTGTGGATGTTTGGTTTTTGTTCCTCGTGGCAACCCGTTGATTCAGCCTGCGGTGGTTTATCCGTGTAGGGCTGAATTGTTTTGTAAAATCATGAGAAAATCCATGACTAGAATAGATTTGAAATTGTAATAGAATAGTTTTTGTAATTTTAAATCTGTAATTGAACGGGTCGAGGACGAAGAACAAAGACGGAGCCGACGGAGGGCCGAGCACGGCGGACGATGGCGGCGCGGCAGGCGCGGCCGAGGGTGTGCGGCGCGCGAGGGCAGCACCCACGGCGCGCGGCCTGCACGCGGGCGAGCCAGCGCTGGCGCAGAGTGGTGCGCGCACGGGCGCTTTACGCATGGCAGGCGCGCGGTGGGCGAGCCTGCTGGGTGAGCACGCGCGGCTGTGCTGGGCCGGCGGCGGCGGTGGTCGGCGGTCGGCGGCGGCTCCGGTCGTCGTCGGCTACTGCTGTTCCGTCGCGGTGGCTCGTGTTTTGGTGGTTTGTGCAATCCTGTGTAAACCCTAGGTTTGCATTAGGGTTAGGGCAAATCATCAGATCACAAAGGCCTAAAAAAAAAAATCCAAAAGATTTGGTGTATCAAGATTTGGAGGCCCTTGAAGATTTGAGAAGATTTGAATTTATCCATTAAATTCAAAATTCAAATTGTAATAGATAGATTTTATTTTCTATTCATTTTTGGGGCCACGAGGAATTTTTGTTAGCCTTAATTGTCCTCGTATGATATGTGATTTATTTATGTGCGCTATTAAGCATGTGTAGATAATAGGAAAAGCATGATTTACTGCTTTTATTATTTACAGTTTTCCAAGCATGCTTATGTGATTAATTTCTTTTGTTGGATTATATTTTGGGAATTTTTGGGCTTGTTTAATTACATGCAAAAATTTGGAAAATATAATGACAAAAGTAAATTATGTGTGCGCATAAAGAAACCTTTTAAAAGAAAAATACTAAGCAAATTTTTTAATTAAAATCAATAGACCTCCACAAAGCGGTCCTAGGCTGTAAGTGCATCTCTCGTTCTAGTAAACGTCTACGAGTGTAGCTTGCTAGTTCCCGAAGGTGCATGGGTACGGTTGTTGGGATTTCTAGACAAACAATTTAAATCATGTGAATAGTGGGAGGGCTTTGCGTAAACGTCTACGAGTGTAGCTTGCGTAGACCTCTTTCACAAGTATTCTAGGATTGATTTAAATTAAAGATAACAAAAGCTTTAAGGGTTGTGCGGTATGGTTACGTGCCATGCTAAACTGTCTCTTTTGGCCGGAGTTAAATTTGTGGTTAATTGCTTAGAAGCATCTTAGAATATAATGCAAGAATTGCATCCCTGTTCTTAAGAGATGGCTTGGTCTAAGGTTTTCACTAATTATTAATTTCTAGTGTCAAAAGCATCCTGACATGGTAGTGAAATTAAATGGATTGGGGCTTAAAACCCGCAGTTCTGGTTGAGGGTGACATCGTAAACGTCTACGAGTGTAGCTTGCGGTGGGAACTCTTGGGCAATTAGTGGAAAACATTTGTATTTAATTTATTAAAAAGTTTTCAATGCATTTGTTTTCGAAGTTCAACATGTATGTTCTTATTTAAGAATCTTTATTGTTTCAGATATGTCTAAGTCTACTGTCGATCATATACTTGCTCTCAATCCTCTTACTGGTCCAAACTTTCCGGAATGGAGTTTCTGCATCAAACATGTCCTTTATCTGAAAAATCAAGCACATGTTCTTTACATGGATCCACTGTTGCGTTCCCATAGAGGGGTATGCGAGCTTGAGCTTGAGTACTATGATAGATGGGAGGATGCTGATGAGTTCGCTTTTTGGCTCATCACAGGTTCCCTGTCTAGAGGATTAAGGCACAAGTATGAGTATCTCGAGACGGCTGGAGAGCTCTGGAAGGAACTCTCGACAACCTATGGGAATGTGGAGCGAACTATTAACTGTAAGCTTGTACACGATCTTGTGTGCAAGAAGATTGTTGAGGATAGTTCGGTGACTGAGCACATGATGTATGTGGTTGATCTCATGAGACAGTTTACTGTGCGGGGTGGTAATATCAGTGCGCAAGGCGAGATTGATATCATCCTCAATTCTCTTCCGGAATCCTATCATGACTTTAGGGTAGGTGCTGCTGCAAAGGGAGAGTATGCTCTGCATGAGCTGCTTGAGGATCTTGTAGGGAGCAGTCTACCATGCGAGCACGGATGCCTGTTCTGTCCGGTTCTAGCACTGGTTCGACAATCTCTAAGATTGGAGACGACGGTGCTGAGAGCAAGTTTAGGAAGGCAAACCATGATAGCAAGTCTAGGAAGGGGAAGAGAGTCAAGGTCACTCCTAAGAAGAACAAATGTGCTGGATGCGGAAAGGTGGATTGTCCGAATGCCAAAGGACAAGGTATGCCATTTGCATGTATAACTGTAAGCATGGTTAGAGTTAGTTGTTGCTCTTCCAGAGCTGTAAGCACTGACTTGTTGATCATGTTGTTGTACTTTGCAGGGGACCGTGCCGACAAGGCTGGTGAGTGATGGCAAGAAGATACCTAACTGGATGAAGGCAACGTTTTATGACGGAACTTCATGGAGTTTTTCCTTTCCTCATATTTTGATGTTTAAAGTACATTTGAGAGTTTATTTGTGGGCCGCGGTTTATCGGCAGGACAAATTTTATCAACCTTTTATGGATATTTGTTATTTATGATTTTATCATTGGCAGTAACAATGTTATCCGTTGTGTTGATTTGTACTCTTTATGCTACTTCGATCAAAATATGTCCGCAAGTATTGCATGTAATTCATCCATAATTGATAATCCTAGAAAGAGAAAACTTACTTCTTCTGATAAGGATCTTACATATCTCTGGCACTTGAGACTGGGTCACATCAGCTTGAAGCGGATTCAGAGACTTGCAGATGACGGTACATTGGACTTAGTCCGGGTTGTACCTTATCAAGTCTGCGAATCCTGCATCGAGGGCAAGATGTCAACTAGGCCTTTCAAGGGTAGTCAGTCTCGATCAGAGGATGTGTTGGAGTTGATCCATTCTGACTTATGTGGACCGATGTCCACGCAGGCTCGTGGAGGGTACGAGTACTTCGTCATTTTCATTGATGATTACTCAAGGTACGGATACGTTTACCTGCTTCGCTACAAGTCTGAATGCTTTGAGAAATTCAAAGAGTTCAAGGCTGAGGTAGAAAAGAAGGTCGGGAAAACTATCAAGTCGCTGTGATCTGACCGCGGTGGCGAATACCTCGGTAATGATTTTCTACAGTATTTGTCAGAAAATGGGATAACATCCCAGTGGACTGCACTGGGTACTCCCCAGCAAAACGGTGTGGCTGAAAGAAGAAATAGGACTCTTCTAGAGATGGTAAGATCAATGATGAGTTATGCAAACTTACCAATTTCGTTTTGGGGCTACGCATTGGAGACAACAGCTTACGTGCTTAATATGGTGGCTTCTAAATCAGTTCCTAAGACGCCTGCTGAACTCTTCCTTGGTCGCAAACCCAGTTTGTGCAAGTTTAGAGTATGGGGCTGTCCGGCACACGTACTGTCGAAGGAACCTGATAAGTTAGAAAGCAGGTCAAAAGTAATGTTGTTCATAGGGTATCCCAGGCAAACGAAAGGTGGTTACTTTTACTGTCCTGAGAGTCAAAGAGTCGTTGTTAGCACCAACGCTAGATTCTTGGAGGACGAGTTTGTGAGTAATCACAGGTCAAGGAGTGATGTCGTTCTTCAAGAAATCGAGAACGAGAATGCAATTCCAATACAAGGGGAACGTGTAGATGTGGGTGCACCTGTGAGAGGTACAGTTCCACAGACACGTTCTTCAGTGCAAGGTGCAGGACCACAAGTCACTGCACCTACTACTGACACGGCACCGATGCCTCGTCGCAGTAGGAGAGTTATTTTCCAGCCGGAAAGGTACATGTTCGTGGGTGAGTCTTCGGACTTGAGCCCGGAAGACGGACATGAGGACTCTGACCCGCTGACTTACGAAGAGGCAGTGCAGGACAAGGATGTTTCCAAATGGCAAGTCGCCATGGATTCTGGGATAGAATCCATAACTGCTATGGATGTATACCAGAAAACCATTTTGCCGGATGGCCTTAGGGCCATAGGGTGCAAATGGGTATACAAACGAAAGAAAGGGGCGGATGGAAAGATTACGGCTTTTAAGGCCAGGCTGGTGGCAAAGGGTTATAGTCAGAAAGAGGGCATTGACTATGACGAAACCTTTTCACCCGTAGCCATGCTCAAATCCATCTGGATACTCCTTGCCATAGCTGCGCATATGGACCTCGAGATCTGGCAGATGGATGTCAAAACTGCTTTTCTAAACGGTTACCTTGAAGAAGGTAGGGATATCTATATGCAGCAACCCGAGGGTTACATAAGCAAGGGCGAAGAACATCTTGTCTGGAAGCTTAGGAAGTCCTTGTATGGACTTAAGCAAGCTTCAAGGTCATGGAACTTACGTTTCAACGATGTGATTAAATCCTATGGATTTGCACAGTTGGAAAACAAAAGTTGTGTTTACCGACTTTGTGTCAGTGGGAGCGTGGTCTTCCTTGCACTATACGTTGATGACATACTCCTATTTGGAAACAACGAGGGAGTGATGTCCGAAATCAAGGTTTGGTTATCCGAACAGTTCCAAATAAAGGATCTGGGTGAAGCTGGCTACATTCTTGGGATTAAGGTCTTACGAGATCGTAAAAGAAGAATGTTGAGCTTATCCCAGGCGTCCTATGTGGATACTGTGATAGCCCGGTTCAGCATGCAACTCGCCAAGAAAGGCTTGCTACCTTTCCGACATGGCGTTCGTCTTTCTATCGGGCAGTGTCCTCAGACACAGTGGGAAAAAGACGAGATGAGTCTTGTACCATATGCTTCGGCAGTGGGTAGTCTCATGTATGCGATGCTGTATACAAGGCCAGATATCTGTTATGTCGTTGGCATGGTAGCAAGATATCAGTCTAACCCTGGACAGGCGCACTGGACTGCTGTAAAGCATATCCTCAAGTACTTGAAGAGAACTAGGAATTTCTGCCTAGTTTATCAAGGTGAGGATTTATGCCCTGTGGGTTATACGGACTCGGATTTCCAAGGGGACCAGGATGAGAAGAAATCGACCTCAGGTTATGTGTTTACCCTGGAAGGTGGAGCTGTATCTTGGAGGAGCTCAAAGCAGAAATGCATTGCTGACTCCACCATGGAGGCGGAATATGTCGCCGCCTCCGACGCCTCGAAAGAGGGGGTGTGGCTCTGGAACTACCTTTTAGAGTTGGGCGTGATCCCGAGTTTGCCGAGGAGCATCACAATTTATTGTGATAACTCTGGTGCAGTGGCAAACTCAAAGGAACCGCGGTCTCACAGTGCAAGCAAACACATAGAGAGAAAGTACCATATCATACGAGAAATCGTATCAAGGGGCGATGTGCTGATTAAGAAGATTGACACTGCTGACAATCTTGCTGATCCGTTTACAAAGAGCTTGCCGCAGAAAGTTTACGAAAGACATATTCGTGAGCTGGGTCTGAGGTGGATGCCGACCACTGATAGTGGTTAAAGACAGCAGACTAGATAGACGGACTGTATACTCTGTAATAGCTTAGTTATGCTTTGAGTATAAGTGGGAGATTGATGGGTTTTGTATACTGAAAGCATTTATTACAATGTGTATACAACGATTCATTTCTCCTATCTGTTAACAATCGTACATGTATGAACAATAGTATCCTCTTGTCTCACCGATAGGGACGATCATACGGCGTGTTGTAGATCGCAGAAGACAGTATGATCACTTGACCTAGTGAGACATAAACATGATCACAGCCGAGACAGCGTATGAGGATACGTCTGTCCGGATGGCTGCGGCATTGTCGGAATAAGTAGTCTGTCTTGGTTACTTGACATGCTGGTACGCAGAGGTGGCGTATTGATGGACCGCAGTGAGATATATTCGTCTGTCTGACATCAGCGAATAAAAGATCTCGTTATATTGATTGAGTCCAAACCCTAACGAAGGTTCAGGGGTTTGCACGGGTTGACTGTTGCTTTGACTTGCCATGGTGGAGAGCCAATACAGCGCGCTCGTATATCCGCATCTTGGGTAACAGCAGTTCGTGTAGTACCGCCTGAGACTAAACTTAGGTAACCATATCCGAGTAATAGGATGGGGACATTCCCTGAGGAGCTCAATAACATTCATCGTGCCAAAGTCCTGCAGGCTGATTAAGTTCAGGCACGAGTGATAAGGTTTGAGTGGTACTACTCAGGAATAATAAGATATTAATTAATTGTAGTTAGAGCTTGTCAGAGGCTCCAATTAATTAATGGAAGTCCGGTAACCTTAAATATGGGGATTCTCAATTAATGCAACCCGTTCTCACAACGTGGTAATAAAGGGGTAGGTCAGTATTAATTCTGTGGTGAAAAAGAATTAATATTAATTAATTAATTGTGTCATGGGTTGTGGACATGGGAATTAATTAATTTATAGGCCCACTTTATTATTTGCATTAGGTCCCAAGTCTGGCCCAACGAGTGTGCTGAATTGAGCCCAAAATGGCCCATTAGGGTTTCCAACCCTAGGTCTATATATAGACAGCTCTCTCACATAAGTTGTAATAGAGTTGAAAAACCCTAAACCTAAGAGAGAGGTGGGCGCCGTTTTTGGTGAGAAGAGGGAGGAGAATTTCGATTCTGGTCCTGCTCAAGTCACAGATCTACGGAGTCCTCACCAGTAGTAGATCTGACCAGCACCCGGATACAGATCTGAAGATCTAATCTGGAGAACAGATTTCTTCTTCCCTTTTCTTTATTTTCGATTTGCTCTAGAAATTAGTTTTCTAATTTCTGTTTCCGCAGAGAAATCGGATTGCGTGGTTGAATTGGATCTTGGAATTCAAATGCAAAAGATCGGTACAGACACTACGGATTTACGGTAATCTCTCAATCCACAATTATGCATTAAATTCATAGGAGCATTCTAGGGTTTTGAGAATATTTAATTGTGAGCAATATCCATAGATCGATCCGGTTCAGTTTGGTTTAGGTGATTCGGTTCACGGTAAAACCCTACAAAACCTTCCTTCTCCTTCTCCGGTAGTTGGATGGTTGAGTTCTTCCCAGAACACACGAAAATCGGCAATTGCCCGTAATAACTTGTTCCTCCTTTGAGAACCAGGTGGTTGTGTTCTTACTATGAAAAGTAAGAACACCAACAATGAAGACTAAGTTGTTTAGACTTAATCCTCGTGTACAGATAGTCACACGGTTACTCTTGAACGATTCAGTAAGCTAGTAAGCCTCGTGTTCAAGTGTAGACACACGGAGTACTTTGTTGTTTGTTTGAGAGCTTTTAATGCTTTGAGCTTTTAATTAGGCAGAGTAATGGCACTTGTTCAATGATTCAGATAGCTTTCTATCTCTCCAGTCCTTCTGCTATTTATAGGTGATTCTCAGAAAATAGCCGGTAGAGACAAAGGGAATGATATCCAATCAATGACCATTCTTTTCTGATGTTGCAGACCTGCTGCACTGCCTTTTCTGAACACTGTCATGCTTTTGCAGAGGTAGTTTAGTCTTGTTTGTGTCAGACTTTGAACAACGTTGTACTGTAGTCATAACTATATAAATCTTTGTTCCTCATCATTGAGTCTTCAATGCCTTTTATGACTGCTTGGCTCCTTGTTTTTCACGCGTTACTTTTGGTGTAAAATTGTGCTTGTCTGAAACTGTGAGCTGCTCTCAACAGTTTCTTTCATCTCTATCTATAAAAACTGTATCCACAGTTTTCATTGTTGTTTCATCCTAAGAAGTTTCAAACTGCATGTGCATTTTTCTCGTATATTATTTCTTGAACTGCTCTCACAGTTTTCTTCGATCTTTCTATTCGGACAGCTTCATCTTCAAAAACTGCTCTACAGTTTTTGGCAGTTTGTGTCTTCTGAACTCTTACAACTCGATCATCATATGAGGTAATAACTCTATGGCTTAAACCTAGGTACACAATTTTGACACATCAAAACATCAATTTAAAGGCGGGATTTATACATCAACATCTAACAGATTGTGTGTCAAATTGTTGGGTAGTGTCAGTTTAGTCTATCAGTCATAAGAACCTAAGTGTGGTATAACGTCAGCTTTAAGCTGATTGTATGGTGATGGAATATCTGATTGTTATGTATTGGTAATATTGATTGAAGAGATAGCAGCAGAGGAGCTGTGTGAGCTAAAAATTCTACATTCATAGGTCTACACATCTATAAGCATATATATAAAAGGTGGGGACTACTTTATATAATCATGCATTATGTTTTGATCTGTGAGCTCCGTTTTTCTGAAAATATGAAAATGGTTTTGTTTTTAAAGTTGAATCTATGCCAAAAGTTTTGTGTGTTATATTATGTCCTCTAGTAAATCGTGGATTTCCAAAGAGGTATGTTAAGTGAGAATCGATCCAGGTATGAATGATATCTGTGCTAGTTCTCTTTAACCTCGGGATATTAAGATCCCTTATGTTTGCAAACAATATAAAATGAAATGTTAGGGTTCCTCAGCAGGAGAGCAGATACCCCCAGGGTGTAATAAGGTGGAAAATTGATCGTTGTCTCATTGTTGTGTGATCTGAGACACTGTGCACATATAGATAACAGTGGTCAGAGTGGTTCACTCATTCCCAGCTGTTCATCGTGATTTGAAAGTGGGTCAACTTTCAATCATAAAACGGTACACATATATAACATCACACACGTGAAATATTGTAGCAAGAAAATGTTTTGAATGATCACAGTTTGATTTCAATAAAACCCCGTGATGCATTTGTATGGCATAGTATTCATATATAAATGTATTGTTTTTTGCCATTGCCACAGTGTACGAAAGTACTCAGCCCCTGCTCTTGTTTCTAAAATGCACAGGTTAAAGCGGGGATGAAGGATGCGGTGGTATAAGGCATAGCAAGTCATCAGTTAAAGCTAGATCCTAAGATATGCATCTCCACCACTTGACTCTTTGCTGGGACATACCTCTGATATACATCCTTCCCAATCTGTTGTGTAAACCCTTTTTGCAAAAGAAATCCTGTTGTGGTTTTTAAATGATTATTTTGTTTATGAACCATTTTGCTTCTGCATCTTTTGATAAATGAAAACGATATTTTACATGAATGGTTGGTTGTTTTCTTTTGATCATCATTCTAAGTCTTCCGTTGAGAGAAATATTTCTTAATCACTTATAATGCACCAGAAATATCGGGAAGGCCAGTAGGGAACATTACATTTCGACTATGCTAAAACTATCTAAGATGACTTTTACATACTTTGACCCACCAAAACACAATAATAAAGGAAGAATATTTGTATCAAATTTCCTAACATTAAAGGATCCAAATTTATTTTTATTTAATATGAAAAAAGACTTTTAACATTTGATAACTGTACATCATTCCGTGGGAAACAATTAGAAAGTATATTTAAACAATTTATTTACATTAAGCATTAGTTTTGACATAATTAATTGCATTCTAAATTAATATTGTCACGGAGAAAGAGGCTAGTCAGAAAAAATCCGTTACGTTTAAGAAGTGTTGTTGAACTTGATGAAAGGAAACGTGGATACCCGAAGGATGCAAAACCGTCGGAAATAAAGTAGAAATGTGAAGTTCTTTAGAAAAAAGTCATTTAAAGACTTTAAAATATGATAGAAGGTTGTAAATAAACCCAAAATACAATCTAATTCATGACTATGCAAGGGATTCTTCCCCTCATCTCTTTCATTGATAAATAGATTATACAAAATGCAAAAGGCATTAAATATCATGATCGCAACAAACATACATTTTTGGAAACCATGAAATATTGTTGTATCGAGAAAGGGGACAAAAAAAATAAGAGTAAAAATACAAATGAATTATAAACTATATATATTACAAACTATTTATTTTAAATAAATATTAAAATTAACAATTTTATATCAATTTATGACTTAAACAAAAATCTTGATAAAAAAAAATTGTCATTTCAACAAAAAACTTAAAATGAAACGACACCAACTTCTAAAAATCACACCCCTATCTGAATACATGATTTTTTTACTAAGACATCAGATAACATGATTTTTTTACTAAGACATCAGCTATCTATCGCCAAATTTTCACTTCCATCATATGTTGGAAATTAAACTGTTATGTTAGGCAATTATTTAAAGTGTAGCAACAGTAATTTCGAAAATGTTCAGTAGAAATCGCATTGGTGTGTATATATAAAAGAAACAAAATCCAACTTGGTTACACCTCTCCCAGAAAGGAGAAAAAGGACAACTAAAGAAAGATCAAGAAAACAATCACTGTTATAAATCAAGATCAATGAAGAAATCAACAGACCAACTATGCAAACAAGAATGATAAATAACATAACCATAATTAGGGCATTGCATAATAATTAAAGATCAGAAGCCATTTGAAGGTAAGGACACCTGTAATCAGAAATGAAATTATGATAATCCCTCCCTCTCTCATTTGTCGATGTTTTTTAGCATTCATATTCATGGGAATGACAAGGTATGCATATAGGAAAAAGAGGGTCCATCAAGTAGACACCACTTTTAACCATATAACCCTAGTCAAATCATCTCACCACTACACATTAGCACCTCTGAGATGCTGAACAAGAATCTCTTGCACACAGATGCAATGAAATCTTCATAAGGGGGGCAAGTAAGATTCCTAGTTGGTCAATTTAATGATCCTCGTCACCTGCACTAAATATGCTAAGCCAGTGGGTGACAACACTTTATTAGCCTTTCAAATTGCAAAGGAGGTCATTCTAGGTAGCCAGTTTCCATCATCTTAAAATATATGTTCTGAGTAGCTGGTTTAAGATGCATGGATAACTAACAAGCAATAAAGTTAAAGCAAGATTAAAACATAAGGTACTACTACTGTAAGACATGACAATTAGAATCAGTTGAAATAAAATTTGTGGTAGGAAAACCCATAAGCTCATGCAAGCAATTACTTCTATCAGCCACCCAACGAATTTTGAACAAATAAATAGTACAGGAAAAAAATGATATTCACATCTACATTTGGAAGGGAACAATTATTATGTATACAAACTGCAGAGCCTTTTGACATAGTAAGTAATACAGAAAGGATGTTCTTATACAGGATATACACTCAGTGAACCAATTGAGTGAATCGACATGAAAATACATCGACAGGGAGTTCAAGAAAAGGACAGAATGGCATCATGAGCTCTGGAATAAGAAAAAACATTGTCCAATTAATAGCTATCATGAATGCTTAGACAACTCAAAATTCAAACCTGTTGGAGAGTGACTATGAATAACAGCCATTATGCATGCGCAGTCCTTGAGGGCCCAATACAGGGATTTTCTTTTCTCATAATAATAAATACAATACAATAGATTCAACTTCTAAGTAGATGTAAAAAACAATAGAACCTAATACTGAAAAGACATTTTCTAACCTAAGCATGGTTCATGAACAATGTCAAAACTTCAGAATCTCACAAAGTCATCATTAATCATGTATCACCACTCCATAGATATGATTAAGAGATGAAATTAAAATATATATAGCTGGGAGTCAATCGTATAGTCAAAACAGTACAGTGTGCAAAGGATAATCCAAAATCTTAGTTTTAAATAGCGAAAAGCGAAGCGAAGCGACAGGCCAAAAATCAAAACGATGAAGCGAAGCGAAGCGAACGCTTCACGTATTAAAGCGATTATACCTTATAAAATATGTACAAATTATATATAGTTATATACATTTTATTACTTGAAAAAACAATTTCAAAGTGACAAATATGCAAAAAAATAAAAATAAAACATAAAATTATAACAAAACTAATAGAATTTAAACATTAACTTAAAATATCTAAGTTCAACATCCATATAAAACATCTCAACATCATAAAAAAATGAACAAAATTACGCAGCAGCAGAGAGCAGAGTGACGGGCTTCACGCAGGCCAAAATTAACAAATTCAGCAGGATTCAGGAAGACGGGAATAAAAAAAAAAGAAATTACGCAGCAGCAGAGAGACGGCCTTCACTCAGGCGGCACGGGCAGCAGGGGAGACGATCTTCAGCGTTCAAGCAGGCGCATCAGGCGACGGGCTTCACACAGTAGGCACGGGTGCGGCTCAGCGTAGGTAGGTAGGGGTGTGGCTTGGCGTGGGGTGGGCAGTCGTGGGTGCTGCGATTGAAGGCGAAGGATGGGTGCGGATGTAATTTAGGTTTTAACCGATATTAAAAAAATATAGAATAATAATAAAAAAAAAAGGTATTTTCTGCCCTGAAAAGCTTCTTAGCCTTGAGCGCTCGCTTCTCATCGCTCTTCGCTCCGGCCGCTTTGCAACGCTCTGGCCGCTTTTCCGCGCTTCACGTTCGCACAGCGCTCAGCCCCAAAAAAAGCACTGGGCCTGTTTTCAGAGCGCTGAGCGCGCTCCGAGCGCGCTTTTTAAAACTAAGTCCAAAATAGAGCCCAAACATAAAGTAACTATTAACTAGAAAACTAATTCACTTTTCAACCAGGCAAATGAGGAAACAACTAGAATTCCATCTTTATTCTCAGCTAGAGGCTAATTTAGGTAACAAGCATTATATAAGACTAAAATCAAAGATCAAGTACTAGGTCATAAATTTGTGTTATGGTAATGGTACGGCATTACTTGTAGCAAAAACAGGTGTATTGTCAAAAACATAAGAAAGTATTTGAGATAAAGTTCCAAGTAAGAAAATGGCATCATATATAAAAATATTCTGAATGATCTAGATGTGTGAATGAACATGATAATTCTCCAGTCAACAACTAAAGCACATGCAAAATGACAGCAAGAAATTTGAATTCAAACTTCTAAAATCCATCAAAAGAAAAGGTGAAAGTCTTGTGAAGCCACATCAAAACGCTAAAAACATCAGAACAATAGTAGTAACTGCCTAATCTAATTGATTTCCTGTTTTTCTATAGTCTATACATCTTGATGGTGTCAGTAAATGTCATTTAGTTTTCAGCTCTTGTAGCCCAGTCAGTACTGTAAGAAAGGTATGCCACCAGTTCTTATACTGTAAAAGAGTCAATTTCTTACCGTACTATCCATAAAGCAGAATATAGTAAAAGAAATCATGGGCCACAGATAATAAATGACTTCATTAGTCAAATATAGACCAAAGTTTCGGAGCAAGATAACTCTCAAAAACCGGTGTTCATTACAGCAAAAGATTTCCAGATCCAAATTGATCATCCAAAATAAATAGACAAGAAGATAATTAAATCTAAGAGAAACAGAGCGATGGTAACATATTAATCTAACTAACAGGAAAAGAAAACATCATTAATGAGATAGTGGAAATCAAACTAAAATAAAATAAGAGAAAAATGTAATCAATTCAACCATGAGCAGCAAGCATCAATATCAGCAAATAAGAATATGTTTTTTCCAAGCAGCATGATGAGTTCGTGAAAACTTTGTCCAACAAGGCACCTTATCGTCAGTTTTCACTTTGGTACACAACATTTCAGGATGTACAAACATCACATAAAGGAAACTGATTAGCAATATTGGACCTCCAGAAAATATTAACAGAAAAGAAAAAAAGAAGACACAAATAACTAACCAGAGACCCAATGAAAATTCATGAAACAAACATAAATAGGAACCTAATCAATGAACAGGTATAAACTTGAGTTGAAAACAATGCATTTTGGCATTACACTCTTTTGTTCGTAGTTCTACGAGGAAAGTAGGTCTAGGAACATCTGCATATCTAAAAGCACCATGTCATTACAATTGGTCATGTTTTCTTATAGAACAGAATTCTCTTCATTTGTAAATTATAATCTAATGTACAGACAATGTGAAGTCACTGTTCAGCACCTGCATCCTCAACAGATTTCTTATACTCTGGCTTGAGCTCATATGTACCTTGGTTTGTTCCCCTTTTATTGTAAACGCAGAGCTCATTCAATATCTCTTTCAAAAATTGCTGAAAAGAAAGATACAGAAAATTAGTAAGATAAGCTAAAACAATATGCAAAAAGGAAGGAAAAAGAAGAGGGGGGGAGGATAGGCCTGCCCAAACCGTATTTTACAAAACATTAAAAACAGAAACCTCAATCACCCAGTAGAATAAATAGAGTTCTCAGAGCTTTGACAAAATAGAATGATTAGCAATGAATACCGCAGGTTGATCAGTCTCTTGAACCAGCTGCTTCAGCGTCCAATTAGGTTGCCTTTCGAAAAGCTTAAACATAATATCTTCTAACTCGCCACGATCCCTTCTAGTTCTTTTCACATCAGATCCCTTAACTGGTGGTGGTTTTTTCTTATCCTGCTAGAGTCCAAATATATTCAGTAATTAAAATTGCAGTAGTTAAGGAATAAAAAAACTAAGCGTACATCTAGAAGATTGTGAAAGAGTATCCATATATGAGTTGGAAAACATGCAATAACTGGTTTTTAAAAGGCAATGAGGTCTACAAAAGCTAAGGCGTGAGGCGAGAGGAGCCAAGCGCCTCAAGCATGCTAGGCGAGAACTTATTTGTAAAATTACCTATAAATTATATACATTATATTATCACTTAAATACACATTTTCAATATTTTAAATGTATAAAAGATCAAATGTTCCATGCAAATCAACAAATATTCCATCAAAACAATCAAAATATAATAGATTCAATGTTCAAACTAATATCTCAAGTTAAAAATAAGCTAACATAAAAATAAAAAGCAAACAAGAAACATAGTTCTCTAATACCTCAAATTCTAAAATCTAAAAGTCATCTTCATCCTCTGTTAATCTTTTATCTAGTAGGATATTTTTAATATATTTTTAGAAAGATATAAAATCTATACTTTATTTTATTTTTGTATTTTTTATGATATATACGAAAAATTGAAAACTAGAAATCAATTTTCGCCTTGCACAGGTGATTTCTCGCCTCGTGCCCCTCAGGTAATCTGTGCACCTCACAAGTCTTGAGGCAAAATGGTCAATCCAAGGGACACCTCTTCGCCTAGGCGCGCCTTTTAAAACACAGACAATGAAAAGAATGAAAATGGTGTTGATTGTTAGCTGGAGCACTAAAGATCATATTCCTTTGCCTACATAAACTGGAGGTTTGGTCAATAAAACACTTCCTTTCCAGATAATTATATGGTGCTTTGACATCTCCATATAAAAGCATTATGGGTGAACTCAAACCATGTCGTGAGAATAAAGCGCGCGCTAAAAACACTGCGAAATCTAGCAAATTTAAGGCCTCAATTAGTCCTCATTGTTCCAAAGGAGAAAAGACAACTTCACATATGTACTTAAGTCCATTAATCTCCGGTTGGGATATAATGTTTTTGACAAGCTCCCATATATACCAATATTTAATTAATGGACCCTTGAACCAAAAAAGTAGAACTATATGTAACCCACACTGCTGAATTAGATTTACCAAGATAAAATAAACTAATTACTTTAGAAGTTGATGTAATCAATCCCATCATTCCAGGCATGGGCCTCATGTGTGCACCGCGATTATTATCGATAACCTGATAACATTAAAACAAAGATGAATATTATCTTCAGCATGAAAGTATATAGTAACCAACAGAGGCAAAACTATAAGTTAATGAATGCTCGACCTGGATTTGTCTATTCTTCACCATGGACTTATTTGTCCTTTCCCGGCACATTTTTCTGTACTCTTCTATGTTTGCATGGTGGGGTTTCATGTCAAATTTATGTTCCACTTTTCCTTCCATTGCAACCCTTGCTTTAATAGAAAACATTGTAATTTATAACCACTAGCAAACAAAACAATGACTGATATGTACACCCAAAACTGTTTCGGCTTTCGAATCGATAGAACTTATTCATGTATTTTGAAGAAGATGAACAAAAGGATTGCACAGAAATTCATAGAAAATAAAAATCCAGAAAATTTCATGCATAAATGAAACTGAAACTCATCCATATGAATGAAGTTGCCGAGTAGCAAACAAAACTAATCGCAGAAGGTAAAAAACTCAAGATTTGAATAAGTTCTATACCATTTAACATAACAGAACTGATCTATGACAGAGTTATATGCATGTAGGAGAAGCATTCCTAACTCTCTAAAAAGTGACCAGCAGTTGGCTCTTCCACTCTATCGACTATCATGTTACATAAGAGTAATAAAGCTTGGAAGTTTGGAGGGAAACCTTCAAGTTCATTGAGCTTTATCTTAGTTTCCTGTTTGCTCAAAATGCTAAGAGAATCAGAAAACATTTCCCCTAGTTTTTTACTCTAAGACACAATTAGCACGCTAAGACTTGAAACAGTCCTATCCAGTGTCCTTTAATATATCAGCACAACAGATTACAGTCCAGGGGCTACTCAACAAAACAGTTTCAATAGCTAGTGCTCTAACACCCATTGTTCTTGATAACTTCACATCATATATACCTAATAACTGGCCAGTATCGTATAATCCCCTTACTTTTGGGTATATAGCATGACATACAGTGGCATAATCCACTTAAGTACTTCCTCAACAAGATTTAAGAATCAACAAAGAGGACAGTAGATACGAGGCATTCATACATCAAGGAGAAGGGGGGGGCAGAGGGAGAACAATATTGCTAAGTTAGAGAAAAATAAAACACACCTTGATTTGACTCGGAGAAAATGCCCATGGGAACGATATCTTTGGACATATTAAGAGCGTAACTCTTCGGCATATTCGCGACCTCACTCCCAGCCATCTCCATAGTAAACTGAAAACGCGGACACACGCTTAATTAAGAACCCCAAATTCCCCAATTCAAACTCGAAAAATCAAAACAGGCAAACAAGGAGAGCAGTCGAATGTCTTACTTGGAGGGCGGAGGAGTCATCGGGCTGGAGGAGATCGAGAGACACGATGACTTTGGCGACAGGAGGCGAATCGGCGGAGGCGGAGGCGGCTGAGGACTGCCAGGCCTTGGCGACGACAGGCGGGCACTTCATGAGCCAGACGGATCGGTCGGCTTTGGAGGTTTCGACGTTGGTGTCGCCATTACTGTAGTCGTCCTCCATTGGCGGTTAGATTTGTGGGACGACTGAGTTTGGACTTTGCGGTGAATATCGCTTATTCTTCGCTGTTTCAAATTTCGATGAAGGTGCTGTATATCAACCTCATCAATTGCACAGATTATGTTAATTAGGTCTCCTTTACTTTACTCTTTCTTATACCATCTCCGGACTCCGGGGTTAGTATAATTAGGAGTTTGATGGGATCATGAGTCATTCGAGATTGATTTAAACAGATTTGAAATTGATTTAATATTTAATAAAATTGAGTTAACATTATTCCAATAAAAATGGAGCTCGAGTTTTGCGATAATAGACTTACAAATCTTATCATCCATAAATTATTGATCTTGAGTTGTATTTGGTTCGAGTTAGGCTCAAAATCTCCATCAAGCTTGCTTAATATATTAAGATTTTAAAATTTTATATTTATTATTTAATAATAAACAATTTATATCCTTACTAAATTAAGAATAATTAGAAAAAAGTTTGATTGAACCAAATCAAGTTTTAAGAGCCTAAAAATTTGAGCTCGAGCCTTTAATTATTTTGATGAATTTTGGTTCGACCTTGGCCTTGATCGACTAGTGATTACCTCAAGTATATATTATCACTAATTTTAAATATAGATATCATTTTTATAAATGTAGTCCTCTATTTTTTAAAATAATTAAATTATGTACAAGTTAACCACATAGCCCCTAAATTAAATTTCCAATTATAGTGATTGTTTCTTGAAGAACTAAAAGAGTACTTTTTGGTTGTTTGATTGAGAAAATAGTGTAGTTGCTTTCAAAAAGATCAGAGGGAGCCAAATGGCCTTCCTCTCCTTGTTTTATACTGATCTTGAACACTTACATGGAAATAGCACAATTACTAGACTAATTTACATACTTCCTATATAATGGATAATTACATTGGAAAGTATCAATGATTCCTTGATCTTCGACATTAATCCCTTGATGTGTGCTTCCATTTGCGTTCTTCAAGATAGTTTCCATTTATGGTTTGACGATTGATTCCTCTTGAGTCACTATCCAGTCTATCTCTGGTATTTGGTGACTCGAGGAGCAGGTACCATTTGATGGCTCAAAGAACAATCTCTAGCCCTTAATCTCGGGTATAACAACAGCCCCCAACTTTATTTAAGCAGGAATGTTTAAATGAAGTTGAAGTTCGAGATCAAGTTTTGCTTGTTCGTAATGATTTGAATTCCTTGAATAGTTTTGAGTCCAATTAGGATCGTATTCTAGAGTGGTGGGGAATCCTGAGTTAGAGCGATTTAGGCTCATTCAAGGGATAATCGTTGGTTGATCTTAGCTTAATCACGAGATTGTCATGGAGCAGTTTGAGCTCAATCAAGAGATCTTCACGCGAATTCGAACTCCTTAAAGATTGTATCCGGATCGATTCGAAATTTAATTAAGATTGTACCTTGGAGCAGTTTGGGCTCGATCAAGAGATCTTGGAGCGATTTGAGCTCAATCAAGATAGTATTGGAGCGATTTGAGCTCGATCGAGAGATCTTGGAACGATTTGAGCTCAATCAAGATAGTAGTCTTGGAGCGATTTGAGCTCGATGAAGAGATCTTGGAGCAGTTTGGGCTCGATCAAAGGATCTTGGAGCGATTTAAACTCAATCAAGATTGTATCTTGGAGTTGTTTGGGCTTGATCAAAGGATCTTGGAGCGATTTAAACTCAATCAAGATTGTATCTTGGAGTTGTTTGAGCTCGATCAAGGGATCTTTGAGCGATTTAAACTCAATCAAGATTGTATCTTGGAGTTGTTTGAGCTCGATCAAGGGATCTTTGAGCGATTTAAACTCAATCAAGATTGTATCTTGGAGTTGTTTGAGCTCGATCAAAGGATCTTGGAGCGATTTAAACTCAATCAAGATTGTATCTTGGAGTTGTTTGAGCTCGATCAAGGGATCTTTGAGCGATTTAAACTCATTCAAGATTGTATCTTGGAGTTGTTTGAGCTCGATCAAAGGATCTTGGAGTGATTTAAACTCAATCAAGATTGTATCTTGGAGTTGTTTGAGCTCGATGAAGGGGTCTTTGAGCGATTTAAACTCAATCAAGATTGTATCTTGGAGTCTTTCAGCACCCTTGTACGGGGTTCTCGGATCGCTGATCGACTTGCTGATGAATTGAAGATGGATTCATCCGGTCGACTTATTGATATTCTGACTCCGGTCCTTCCATGCCTTTTGACTCAAGGATTAAATCGCCTAATCGAGTCATTGGTAGGGGGATTAATCCAACTGGTCGAGACGTTGATCCGGAGACTAATTCGCACGATCGATTCATCGGTATTAAAAATTCCTCTCCCACGTCTGACTCGAGGATAGATTGGTCCACTTCAGTCATTAATTCAAGGTTCGATTCCCTTGATCGAGTCGTTGTTTTGATGATTAATTCGCCTAATCGAGTCATCGACTTCCTTCTTGCCTTTAAATAATTTGAAATTGGAATGAGGATTCAAATTTCAAAATCCTCCACGTGTCCGCCTTCGATTGGTGCATGACATTAAAGTGGCGCGGGTTTCAGGGATTTGTGAATAAATTCCCTTTATTTCTCACTTCATTTCGGCTTTAAATTTCAAAGGGTAGCGACTGTTCTTCTCCCTCTTTTTCATCTTCTCCAATTTCGACTATTACTCTGGACATTGGTTGGGCTTTCGCGAGATTTCCCAGATTCCGACTACTTGCGTCCGTAAGTTGGTTCGCTTCGTTCTTCCAATTTCTCCGATTGCGATTTGGTAAGTTTCTTCCTTCTTTTACATCATTTTTCAAATGTCTGAGATGGGGGAGAATGAGGATCGTTCAACTGTTAATTATGTCATTGGTTCTGGTTCTTCCGGCGAATGCTCCCACTCGCCTCTCCCGTCTGATGGCGAGCTCCTTTTTGAACCACTTTCTAAAGGTTATCTTAAGAAGTTTAAGGGTTCGCTTGTTAAGTCTCAATCTTCCTTAGATTTCGACATACTTAGGAATTATTTCTTCAAGTATTACTTGTCTTTCCAGTTGAACCCTGTTATTCCCGATCCCGACCATCGGCCTTGTCACCCTTCGTCTGGGTTTATGGTCTTTGCTACGCGAGTGTTTCGAGATGGTATTCGACTACCGCTTTATCCTTTTTTTGTTTCCGTTCTCGAGTACTACGATATAGCCCCAATTTAATTAGCTCTGATGGCTTGGAGGCATATGATTGAGACATTGTTGATATTCCATGATCTTGACATCGGAGTACCCACGGCTCGTGAGTTTGTTGAACTATATAATCTTCACACTCAGCATAATGAAAATTATTATTTCTTCTCAAAACATACCAGTAGTGATTACAAGCCACTAATCAAAGGGTGCTCGACTAACAATGCGGAATGGGTCGATGATTTCTTTTTTGTGCAAATCCCATCGGAGCAACCCTCCTTGTTTGGATTACTTCAAGTTGCTACTCGTAAGTATATAATTCTGTTTCTTGGATTTTTATGTCTCACTGACTCTTCATTTGCAGGTCCGCCTCGCCTGGCTCTTACTGAAGACGAGCGTTCTTGGATAGCTCAGGCGTACAAGTACCCAATTCAAGATATAGATCGGCTTACTGGTAGTCGTTGGGCCGATATCAATGGGATCAAATACATGACTAAGTTAACCCCGGAGGAGCTTATCCGAATGTCACAATGCAGGGCCGACATGGTTCATAAAAGGAAGAAGAAGACTGCTGATGCCGAGTTGTCGAAGAAGGTGGCTTCTCGGGTTGGTTCAAATAATTGCTCGGGGGAGGGTGATTCTGATGATAATGCTCATTTGATCAAGAGACAGAAAAAGAATAGCGAATCACGGAAAGAGCATGTTCCCAAAGAGCACACCATTCTCGACCTCACTGAGCATGATGAAACCAAAGTTCAAACTAATACCATCAAGGTTTCGTCTCGCACTGGTTCACCTCCTCATGTTGATGTTGAACACATCGATCAGGTCATGACTGATCGGCGCATCGTGGCCAGTGGTGGGGGTGATTTTGCAACTTTCGTTCAAGTGGTTCGAGCTGGTCCCCCTTGGTCGACCTTTGACTTTGTCTACAAGAGGTTCCTGAACTTTTCCCATGTTCATCTAAAGGTAAATGTCGTCCATTTCGAATTACTCTTTTATTTTAAATTGTTAGATTTATGCTTTGAAGATAATTCAATCTACATGTTTTCAGAATCTTGAGGGGCTACGTTCTGCTTTCGGTAGTGTTAAGCAAATGATTGCTGAGGAGAGAAGAGACCGAGTGGTTATAGCACATTCACTAGCTGCTGCGGAGAAAGAGCGAGATGAAGCAGTCGACTCGTTGAACTCAGTTAAGGGCAAGCTCTTGTCTGCCCAAAAGCTTATCGAGCAGCTTCAATCTGAAAAACTTGCGTCGATTAGCGAATTGCAATCCGAGAAGATGTTTTGGGATGAACAGGCTGCACAATTAGCTAGCAAAGAGCAGGAGTTGCAAGTGATTCAGAATGCTTTTGAAAAAGCTAAGACCGAAGGAATGGGACTCGATTTGTATAAGCTTATGAACACTTCCGTTGGATGCTCGATTTTTAACGACATGGCGAAGCTCGCTACTTCGAATATCAGGGAGTTGCTTCTTGAAAAGTACCCCGGTCTCGACCTGAGCTTCTTGCCAACCGAATCTGTAGATGATGAGTCGGCGGGTGAAGGATCGGGTTCGGAGCATAGTGCCAAGAGTTGATCGAGGAGCAAGGGCGAAGGAAAAGCCCCATGACTTATGTTTTTCGAGTTGTATTTTGATCAACAAACTTATTTCTTTTATCTTTGAACTCGAATCACTATTTCAACATTTCTTTTGTCGAACTTGTATGAACAATTTATCATTTTCACTACTAAGTAATGAAGCTTTTATTCATAGCGTTGAAGCTTTATTCATAGTGTTGAAGCTTTATTCATTCTCTACTGCATTTTACATTAGAAATAAAACTTTCTCAGATATTTGATGTTCCAAGCGTTTGGAACATTCTTCCCTTCAAGAGTCTTGATTCGATAAGCTTCGTTTTTCATTATTTCAGATATTATGTACGGCCCCTCCCAACTTGGACCCAGCTTCCCGGCATTCAGCTCCTGCGTGTTTTGAAACACTTGCCTTAGTACCCAATCACCAACATTCAAAGACCTCAATCGAACAGACTTATTGTAATAATGTTCGATCGCTCTCTGCTTCATCTTCATCTTTTCAGTCACTGTCTCTCTTCTTTCGTCGAGTAATTCCAGTGACTCGAACGACTTGATTCAATTTTCTTCCTCTTTGAACAATTTTACTCGAGGCCCCTGCTCAATCACTTCGATTGGGGCCATCGCTTCAGCTCCGTACGCCAGTGCGAATGGTGTTTCTCCTGTAATGGTCCTTGGTGTTGTCCGATATGACCAGAGAACGACAGGTAATTCATCCACCCATGCGGATTTTGAAGCCCCCAGCCTCCTGTTGAGTGTATTCAAGATTGTCTTGTTTGTCGACTATGCGAGGCCGTTTGCCTCTGGGTACCTTGGGGTCGAGTATACTAGCTTAATTCCCAGGTTGCCACAGTAATCTTTGAACTTTTTACTGGTGAACTGCTTCCCATTGTCAGTTATAATTTCGCGAGGTAGCCTAAAATGACAAACTATGTTTTTCAAAACAAACTTTATCATTTCCATGTCTCGAATGTTCGCAAGTGGCTCGGCCTCGATCCACTTTGTAAACGAATCGGTTGCAATGACTACAAACATTTTTCCTCCCCTTGCTCTGGGCATCTTCCCGATTATGTCGATTCCCCATCTATGGAATGGCCAGACAGGTACATTCGAGTGCAGCAACTCAGACTTTTTGTGACTTAGATTTGCAAATCTCTGGCAATTTTCACATTTCCTAACAAAATCCTTCGAGTCTTCTCTCAAGGTTGGCCAGTAGAATCCAGCAGTTATGACTCGATGCGATAAGCTTCTCAGACCAGAATGGTTTCCACAACTTCCAGAATGTACTTCCATCAACACTCGAGGTACTTCTGATTCACTTATGCATTTAAGCCAGGGACCTGCAAATGACCTTTTGTACAAGTCACCTTTATGCAAAATGAATCGAGCTGCTCTCCTTGCGATTCTTATTGCCTCGACTCCTTGTTCGTTGACAATTCTCAGCAGGTGGCCTTTGATCGGTTCCATCCACGAATTAACATTCATGGCAATGTTCATTATGTTTGAATTTTCAGCTTCATCACTCGCATGGTCTCGAACCGTTGGCCAAAGGGCGACTACCAATGGAATGAGCCTTGGAGCATCCAGCTCCGAAGAGGCTGCTAAAGTCACCAAGGCATCTGCTTTGATGTTACGTTCCCTTGGAACGTGTTCGACCTTTACTTCTTCAAAATCTGACTCCGATCTTTTTACAATTCCATAATATGCCGCCATCCTTTCGTCTTTGGCTTGAAAAAAGCCTGTGAGTTGGTTAACAACCAATTGTGAGTCAGACTCGACCCGAAATTTTTTGACTCCCATTTCTTTTGCTAACTTCATGCCTGCAATTAGTGCTTTGTATTCCGCTTCATTGTTCGTCGCGTGGAATTCGAATCTAACTGCTCTTTGTTACGCTACTTTCTCAGGTGATAGTAGTGAAATTCCTACCCCAGCACCATTGATATTGCTCGCTCCATCAATGCGCAACTCCCAGAATCCCAACTCGTTCCTCGTGAAAGATGACTCGACTTTTGCTTGCATTTGCATTTCTGGAGTGTACTCTGCGATGAAGTCTGCCAGGATTTGGGTTTTAACTGCTCGACGAGGCTGAAAATGTAACCTGTATCCTCCAAGCTCTACTGCCCATTTCATCATTCGTCCCAATATTTCAGGTTTTGCCAGAACATTTTTAATTGGGAAATTCTTAACCACCACTATTTCATGTGATTCGAAGTATGGGCGAAGCTTCCTCGAGGCCATTATCAAAGCCAGTATTAGTTTCTCCAAGGCTGAATAGTGCGTCTCGGCGTCCACTAGCAATCGACTGACATAATAAACCGGGAATTGTGATTCCTTTTGTTCCCTTATTAGTACTGCACTTACCGCCCTTTAAGAAACTGCTAAGTAAAGTTGCAATATCTCACCCTCACTCGGCTTTGGCATGATTGGAGCTGATGATAGATACCCTTTCATTAGAGTCAAGGCTTGGTCGCATTCCTGAGTCCATTCGTACCTCTTGGCCTTTTTCAGTAGTTCGAAAAATTTCGATGTTCGATCTGAGTACCGCGCCACAAACCGGCTCAATGCTGCCAATTTCCCAATCATTCTTTGCAACTCCTTTGTGGACGTTGGAGGTTTCAACTCTTGGATCGCTCCAATCTGTATCGAGTCTGCTTCGATCCCCTGCCTGCTCACCACATAACCCAAAATTTTTTATGAAGTGACTCCAAATCGACACTTAGATGGGTTCAGCTTCATATATGTTGTATTTCTTCAGAATATCAAAGGCTTAGGTGAGATGATCGAGGTGCTCCTCTATGCTTGACGATTTGACTATCATGTCATCTATGTAAACTTCCATAGAGTCTCCTATTAATGGGGCAAACATTCTATTCATCAAACGTTGGTAAGTCGAACTAGCGTTTTTCAGACCAAACAACATTACTCGATAGCAGTATATTCCCTGATTTGTCATGAATGCCGTTTTCTCTTCATCAGGAGGAAATATCCTGATTTGGTTGTATCCCGAGAATGCATCCATAAATGACATCACTTTGAATCCTGCGGTCGAATCTACAAGTCTGTCTATATGGGGAAGTGGGAAAGGATCCTTTGGACAGGCTTTGTTCAAATCTGTGTAATCAACACATACTCTATTCTTTCCATTCTTCTTCTTGACTACGACGATGTTAGCCAGCCACTCCGGGTATTTAACATCTCTTATGAATCCCACCTTCAGCAGGTTGGATACTTCTTCAGCAACTGCTATGTTCTTCTCCGGAGTAAATTTTCTCCTCCTCTGATGGACCGGTTTGAATGTCGGGTCAACTTTTAATCTATAAGAGATTATCGATGGGTCAATCCCAAGCATTTCAGCATGGCAAAATGCGAAGGCGTCCCTCCTTTCTCGTAAGAATGTAGACATATCCCGTTTCGAGTCGCTTGGGAGGGTCTTTCCTATATACGTAAATTTCGACTCATCCTCATCCAACCTCGCCTCTTCTAACTCTTCTTGCTTATCCACCACTCCAATCGTTCTCAATGTCACAGCATAGCAATCCCTTGCTATGTGTTGTTCCCCCTTTATCGAGCAGATTCCCCACGGCGTTGGGAACTTTATTACCTGGTGAAAAGAAGATGGGATGGCTTGCAGCTCATGCATCCACGGTCGTCCCATTATAGCATTGTAGCAAGAGTCAGCATCTACGACTTGAAATCGTACTGAAAGATTAACTCCCTCTGAGTAGACGGGTAGATACAATTCTCCAACTGGTATCAACTGCTCTCCACTGAAGCCTATCAGCTAACTCGAGCTTGGGTTTAGGTTCTTCTCTGAGATCCCCATCCCCTTGAACGCTTTCAGAAATATTAGGTTCGATGAGGCTCCACTGTCTACAAGGATTCTTCTCACTCTACAATTTGCAATTAAGAGTTCTATCACCAGAGCATCATCGTGCGGATGTCGAACTCCTTCTGAGTCTGAAGGACCAAAGGTTATTTCCTCATTGGATAACCATGTTGGTCTGACTGAATTCATTCCTCTTGCCTCCCTTTGGTATTGCTTATAAGCGTTTCAAGATGTTGCTGCCATGGATGGGCCTCGCGAGATCATATGAATGGTTTTTTCAAAATCGTGGCTCGTTTGGTAATGGAACTCTGTTTGCCCCCGTCGCCGCTGTTTTCGGCTCATCTCGTGTTATTTTTCCTTTATTTCTTTTCGAAGTGTTATTCCTCCCTTTTCCCTTCAAGTGTTTGAGATGGCCATTTTCGACCAGTCTCTGGACCTCTCTCAAGAAATCCCTGCAATCAATAGTTCGATGCCTGTACCCTTGGTGGAACGCGCAGTAGTTCTCTGGAGTTTTTTGCCCAATATTGGCCAACACTTTTGTTGGCCATCGAACCTCCCCTTTCAGAGCCATCATTTCTTGGATCACTACCATCGGGTTAGCATTCAAATTGAAAGGCTTTGACGGGGTAGTGGCCGAGCTCTGTGCTGCAGCTCTTCGATCTCCTTTATTTGCATATGGCATGAATCGGTTCGACCTTCCAGTGTTCTGATTGGTTCTAATTGGGGCTCGGGCTTTCTCCCTTTTTCCGAAGTTTTCTTCTTCAATCTCTTTACGTATCTGCACTTCGGCCCTTGCTATCACTTCAGAGTAAGTGGTGCATGGATATTTTATCAACTTCCAGAACAAGCTTGAGCCTTGAGTCAAGTCATTCCTAAAAGCAGACATAGTTGTTTCCTCCAAACAATTTGGAATCGCTACCTTTATCTCGTTAAACTGCTTTATGTACTGCTGGAGGGTCTCCCCATCATTTTGTACTACTCAGTACAGATTGTCTGATCGTTTTTGTATTCTTCGACTGCTCGAAAATTAAGCTGCAAATTGTTTGTGGAGTTCGGCAAATGAGGCTATACTCCCTATCTTCAAATGCATGAACCAGTGCATCGCCGCTCCCTCGAGGCATGCTCCGAAACTCCTACACATGCATGCCTCTCTAACTCCCTCTGGGATTGAAGTTGTTTGCATTTTGAATTTATATAATGTTACGAACTCGTCTGGGTCCGTTGTTCCATCATAGGCCTTTAGGGGAGGAATCACGAACCTTTCGGGAATTTGAGCAGTTGCGATCCGCCGTTCGAATGGTGAATCATTGTAATCCCCCATTATTGGTTTGGCTGGAAGGTTAATTAACCCCGGTACTGCCGTCAGCAATCTTGTCAACTCATCAAATCTCGACTCAAGATTCCTCATTCTATCTTCCTTTTCTCCTCTCAAGTGACGAGTATCAGGGTGATGTGTGCTTTCATAGTAGGTTTCGTTGTGTTCATCTTTCATGGTTTTCGGTTTATATTGTTCCTGAAACAATGCTAGTTCCTCAAGCAACCTTTCAGCATCTATGGTCACTCTTCGGTTTTGCTCCCTCAATTGATCCATTTCCTCCTGCATTCTCCTCATATGTTCTTCAAACACATCCCTGTTTACGCCTGAATTTTCTTCCCCAGATCCATTTTCTCCTCTTCTCGTTTCAGATTCATCCATTTTCCTTCTTTCAGTTTCCCACGGACGGCGCCAGTTGTTGTTTCGTGATTGTTTCTGGAAGAACTGAAAGAGTACTTTTTGGTTGTTTGATTGAGAAAATAGTGTAGTTGCTTTCAAAAAGATCGAGAGGGAGCCAAATGGCCTTCCTCTCCTTGTTTTATACTGATCTTGAACACTTACATGGAAATAGCACAATTACTGGACTAATTTACATACTTCCTATACAATGGATAATTACATTGGAAAGTATCAATGATTCCTTGATCTTCGACATTAATCCCTTGATGTGTGCTTCCACTTGCGTTCTGCAAGACAGTTTCCATTTATGGTTTGACGATTGATTCCTCTTGAGTCACTATCCAGTCTATCTCTGGTATTTGGTGACTCGAGAAGCAGGTAGCATTTGATGGCTCGAGGAAACATCTCTAGCCTTTAATATAGGGTATAACAATAAAATTATGTACAAGTTAACCACTGATCACTGTAAAAGCTACAGATTAATTATAGCAACAGTGGCAAATAAATTTATAAGGAACCCTAAGGTTATCGAATCCAGGGGAATTGTATAACGAAACTATTCTATGTACTAATTATGATCCTAAGATTCATTGTTTGAGTGAACAGAAAATTAGGGTTTTGATTTGGAAAATAAAGATAACAATGTTGAAAATTAAAGAGGTTTTGAAATCAAATTTAAAAGAACACAGATTCTAGGGAAGAATTCTTATTATGGATAACATGTAAAACCAACTAATTTAACAAGTGGAATACTGCAATAATGCTATATTTCCTTGGTTGGGCAAATATAACCTAGATTACTAATTAGTGACTATCTCCGCTCGGTCTCAAGAACACCAAATTAGTCAATCTGATAAGCAAATCAGTTCAATCCCTACAGTCTAATACAACTCATTGGACGGTATAGAGTGTATCATGTATTCCTAGTCTCACTACCAATATTCACCTCTCGGTCCTTCTATCAATAGCTAAACATCTAAATTAATCGTCACCTCTCGGTCCTTGAATTAAATTAGAATTATAAATAAACACAGGAATCATGAACCTAATTAATTAATCCTAAATATGCATCCATAATAATATCAACCCCTAGAACCCGCTAGGGTTTTTAGCCACTCATTGCAGATAGAAATCCAAAAGAAAACATATTAAATTGCATAAAAGTAAAGAACTTACAAGAAAAATAAAAGGGTTTCGCGTTTCCCAACTCTCAAAACTCTAAAAACTGAAAAATATGATGATGCCTATGATAGCTCCTCTGAAAAAGTCGAATTTACTAAGTATTTATAGGGGTGGATGTGTATCCTATCAAATCTAGGGCTAAAGATATGAATAAATCCAATTTTCATCAAATTCCCGCGCCAGCAGACCCGCATCAATCGATGTGGATTGGCATCGATAGATGTGGCTCTCTCTTCGGCGTTGATCAATGTGGATTCACGTCGATCGACGTGGTCTCTCGCCCCTTCTGCGCGGTCTCACGGTTTTGGCCATAACTTCCTCTCCCGAACTCCGATTGACCCGATTCCAGTTGCGTTGGAGAGCTAACTCAAAGCTTCATCCATTGCCATGTTCCAATAGCCCGAATTCATCTTGTGGAAGAACTCTTCACTGCTACTCTTACACGTCACTACTTTCGGAACGATTTTCTCGTGAATGTAGGCCTAAAACCTGCAAAAACACTAAGACGCGCATAATACCACCTAATATAGACTCATTCATAGAATATATATATAAACTCAATAAAACTACATAAAATATTAGAAAATAATATAGATAAGCGAGTAAAATAATGAGCTTATCAACCCCCCAAACTTGAACGTTTGATTGTCCTCAATCAATAGGCAAGAAAGAAATTAAAAGATCATGCGATTAAAGTGCAATGCCTCACAAGATTCATCACAGTCAAGGGTCAAAAATCCACTACACACAAGCAATTTGAAAGAGACGAAAAATTCATCAACAGTGGAAGAACTCACGGGAAGTGTATCGCTCAACTCTCAAGTGTTTAAGGTATAGATGAAAGCACTCAACAACATGTATGAAGAAATTTGTACCATATGCTTGCAAATTTTCTAATATCTCCACTGCTAGAATGTGCACACAAGTCTAGAATAAAAAAGGACTTTCATTAGGTTGTAATGTAGGCTTTTTCTGATAAGGTAGGGAAATATGGTCAAGTGACTAGAATCCATTAAGTGGCCAACTCAACAAACTACAACCACTCTCAATCATCATCCACCTCATCTCCTCAAATATATCAACAAATATACAACTTTTTTTTTCTAGCTCATTTTGAATCTCTTATGCTCTTTACATAATTTTTGTATTCTTATCTTTTCAGAGAGCTTATGAGAATTCTAATTATTTCTTTGAGCTTTTTTTTCATACATCTTTTCACCACTAATTTATATTTTCTTATCTCCATCTCACAATCATTCCGCCCCATATACCACAACTCAAGACATGAGAGAAACCAATACTTCTTCTTAATCTCATAGACAAGGAAAGAAAAATATTGTATAGGCTCAAAAGTGGCTAAATAGGGAAAATTTGATGTGAAGGGACAGTGTTTAGGACATTGGGTTAACAAAGATGGCCTAAGATCATCTTCTAAACTTGTGCACACTATGCAGTCTCGACACAGAAAATAGGCAAGTTCTAGAGAAATCAAAACACACATGTGAATCTCATATCAAACGAATTACGGCTCAAAATCTCACACAATGGTTTAAAATTTTCTTCCACAGTCAATTTCAAATCAGCTCATTCAGCATGCAAGCATAAGTGTCAAATCAATCCTATCATGCGGTATTCTAGATTCATAGGCATTTAACCACAATCACAATCAATTCAAACTCAACCCTAAATCAGTTCTAATCAAACAATCTCATTCGGGTTATTTCAAAACTCAAAATTTTTCCCCACAAAATAGAATAAAATTAAAATTTAAGGCATAAATTAAATACGAGAAGTAGAATAAATAAAAGATAGAACGTTCCATCTCTTGTCCACATCCCCCCAAACTTATTTCCAACTCGAAGAGTGGAATAAGTTTGAAAATCAGACAAAAGAGGGAACGATACCTGGTAGTTAATCTCAGACATCAACTTTTTTTTATTCCACGGGGTCTTCAAACATCGCGCGACGTGAAATAGAGACTGTTGGCACTTTGCATCGATCGACGCAGGGTTGCATTGATCGACATGAAGCCTTCTTGTCGATCCCTTCGTGGATCAAAGTGTAACACGTCGGCTGCTCGGCGTGTACTCCATTTTTTTATATATTAATACTGCAAAACAACTGTTAACGCAAAATAAAAGCAAAAATAACAGAAATTCGAAATAAAAATGAAAAATTTAAAAGAAAACATGTTAAAGGTTGGGTTACCTCCCAACAAGTGCTTGATTTAACGTCGCAGCTCGACGATACCTCAAATCACCGCCAGGGAGGTCGGGTCCAGACTCGCCGGCCTTTGGCATCCACCATGTAAACCTTCCGGTCTTTGATAATGGTGGTGAGTGCAGAAAAAGGTGGCGTAGTTGACACTTTTACCCTTTCGTTTCCTCTCTCCCACTCAATGGCAGCTGCTTCTTCCTCTTCAGATTCATCTCCTTCCTCAGTAGTGGAGACCCTATTGCACTCCGCTTTCTTCTTGCTCTTGTCGATCACTAAGGTGATTTTCTCATCGTTTGCTCAAAGTGCAATCTCGCTGCCTCGACAGTCAATGAGAGCGGTGCTAGTGTCGAGAAACTCACGCCCCAAGATCATGGGCATGTTCTCGTCCTCCTTCATCTCGTGCACCACAAAATCTGCAGGAAAAATGAGATGGCCCACGCGAATGAGCACATCCTCTAGTATACCTTTCGGGCGGAACACAAATCAGTCCGCCATCTACAGGGTGATCGTCGTGGGCCTCATCTCTGCGATGTTGAGACGCTTGTAGATGGAGTACGGCATCAGGTTGATACTGGCCCCAGTATCACATAGTACTCTCTTGAACGTGTGTCCCCCAATCTCAACCGGAATAGAGAAGCATCCAGGATTGCTTCTCTTGATGTGCACCTGCTTTTGAAGTAGCAGGTTGCACTGCTCGTGGATCTTCACCGTCTCGTTCCCCAAGAATTGCTTATTTTCACTCATCAATTTCCAGAGGTACTTCATGTACCCTGGAATCTCCTTCAGTGCTTCGATTAGCGGGATGTTGATGCTGACCTTCTTCAGATTCTCCACAAATTTGGAGAACTTCTCGTCCTCTTTCTGCTTCCCGAACCGCTGTGGGAATGGCATAGGAGGGGGTTTATCTTCATATTGCTTCAGCTTTGATCCTGGAATGGGCTTCGGCGTCGATCGACGCAGGGTGGTGTCAATCGACGTGGCTCTGTCTTCTGCATTGATTGACGCGGCAGGTCCGTCGATCGACGTGGATTCATCCCCTACGTAATTTTGCTCCTTTTCGCCTCCAGACTCATTCACAACCATCTCGGAATTCTTGTAGCTCATCCCGGACCTTAGAGTAATGGCCTAGCAGTCTTTTTGAACCCTTGGGTTCACCTTCGTTGTGCTCGGAAGCTGTCTAGGCTTGTGTTGGTTGCTGAATGTGGTGGCAATCTGGCTCATTTGCGTGTCCATCATCTGAAGGTGTTTCGTCATCAGCTGCATGTGGTTGGCCATCCCCTTCACTTCGGTTTCTACTTTCCCAAACCGATTGTCAGAGTTCTTGATAAATTTCTCGAGCGTCTCCTCCAGCACAGACTTCTTTCTTTCCACAATCTCTCCTCCTGTACCTATATCAAAACCAGGCAGAGGGTGTTCTACAGCAGAAGGGTTAGAATAAGAAAAACCAAGGTGAGATCGCCCATGGTTGTAATGATACCCTTGATTGCCTCGGTAGTTATTGTGATAACCACCGCCAATGTAGTTCACCTCCATCTCGGCAGTTCCAGACGAACTGCTTGCACCCCGGTTGATATAGTCGGCCTCCACCGGAACAATAGCCATGCTTGGCTCTGCAACAGCTGCAACTTGTATTGTGCCCAATTTTTCAATCTCCTCTCGGAGCTTTTTCACCTCAGCAACCACATCAATTTCTGGCTTGGCTTCCACAGCTTTGACCGGAATCTATCTCTCAGTTGGCCATTGGTGGTTATTCAGCGCCATGTCTGCCAGCAACCTCATGCTCTCTGCACCACTCTTCTTCATCAGTATCCCACCAGCAAATGCATCAACCAACTCCTTCATGTGAGGATTGAAACCCTCATAGAAATGGCACACTTGCACCTCCAGATCGATGTCATGTCCAGGACAGAGTCGTAGAAGCTCTTTGTATCTCTTCTAGGCCTCGTAGAGTGACTCATCATACATCTTCTTGAAAGTAGTAATGGCAGCTTTCCTCTTCAGCAGCGGGCTCGGTGGGAAGTAGTTGGTAAGGAACTCTGCTCGAAGCTCCTCCCATGTCCCAATTTGACTTTTATCCAATCCAGCAAACCAAGACCATGCTTCGTCTCTGAGTGAGAACGAGAACAGTCTTATTCTGATTACATCTTGGGTTACTCCATTCTGCTTCACAGTGTTACACACCTCAATGAATTGGTTGAGGTGAGTATATGGATCTTCTACAGCTCTCCCCGCAAACAGATTTTTCTGCACCATCTGAATATGGCCTGTGCATAGCTCAAAGTTGTTGGCATCGATGCCAACTCTGAATCCGGCCTCCGCTTTTTGTGGAAGAAATCGATCCAAGATGGACCTTTGCGGAACCACAATCTGCCTGTTGTTCAACTCTGCCAGTCTTGCAGCTTGCTCTGCCTGAGTAGCCTGGGCTGCTTGTAGTTGTGCTCTCAGCTGTTGTACTTCATTCACAAATTGCCTCTGCTACTCGGGAGTCATATTTTGCAGAGGTGCTTCAGGATTCTCAGCAATCTCTCGCTATTTTTCTTTTCCTTTCTTTTTGATTTTCCTGCAGGTTGCTTCAATTTCAGGGACAAAGGCCTCGAGTATTTTTCCTTTGGCTCGCGTGTTCATGCACCTGCGCAGAAAATAGGTAGATATCAGTTCGGCGTCGATCGACGTGGATGTCACATCGATCGATGCAAGAGAGAGATCGATGTCGATCGATGCAACAAAGTGAATGACATTGATCGATGCAAGGTGGGAGTCGATCGACGTAGGTCACAGACACAAAAACTTACAAAGGCACACATACAGAAAAATAAAACTCAATCCAGCAAATCCTAGAACGAACTAGTAACAAGATAAAATCTAACAACTCCCCGGCGACGGCGCCAATTTGATCACTGTAAAAGCTACAAATTAATTATAGCAACAGTGGCAAATAAATTTATAAGGAACCCTAAGGTTATCGAATTCAGGGGAATTGTATAACGAAACTATCCAATGTACTAATTATGATCCTAAGATTCATTGTTTGAGTGAACAGAAAATTAGGGTTTTGATTTGGAAAATAAAGATAACAATGTTGAAAATTAAAGAGGTTTTGAAATCAAATTTAAAAGAACACAGATTCTAGGGAAGAATTCTTATTATGGATAACATGTAGAACCAATTAATTTAACAGGTGGAATACTGCAATAATGCTATATTTCCTTGGTTGGGCAAATATAACCTAGATTACTAATTAGTGACTATCTCCGCTCGGTCTCAAGAACACCAAATTAGTCAATCTGATAAGCAAATCAGTTCAATCCCTACAGTCTAATACAGCTCATTGGACAGTATAGAGTGTATCATGTATTCCTAGTCTCACTACCAATATTCACCTCTCGGTCCTTCTATCAATAGCTAGACATCTAAATTAATCGTCACCTCTCGGTCCTTGAATTAAATTAGAATTATAAATAAACACAGGGGGTTTCTAGCCACTCATCGCAGATAGAAATCCAAAAGAAAACATATTAAATTGCATAAAAGTAAAGAACTTACAAGAAAAATAAAGGGGTTTCGTGTTTCCCAACTCTCAAAACTCTAAAAACTGAAAAATATGATGATGCCTATGATAGCTCCTCTGAAAAAGTTGAATTTACTAAGTATTTATAGGGGTGGATGTGTATCCTATCAAATCTAGGGCTAAAGATATGAATAAATCCGATTTTCATCAAATTCCCGCGCCAGCAGACCTACGTCGATCGATGTGGATTGGCATCGATCGATGTGGCTCTCTCTTCGGCATCGATCGATGTGGATTCACGTCGATTGACGTGGTCTCTCGCCCCTTCTGTGCGGTCTCACGGTTTTGGCCATAACTTCCTCTCCCGAACTCCGATTGACCCAATTTCAGTTGCATTGGAGAGCTAACTCAAAGCTTCATCCATTGCCATGCACCAATAGCCCGAATTGCTCTTGTGGAAGAACTCTTCACTGCTACTCTTACACGTCATTGCTTTCAAAACGGTTTTCTCGTGAATGTAAGCCTAAAACCTGCAAAAACACCAAGACGCACATAATACCACCTAATATAGACTCATGCATAGAATATATATATAAACTCAATAAAACTACATAAAATAGTAGAAAATAATATAGATAAGCGAGTAAAATAATGAGCTTATCTACCACATAGCCCCTAAATTAAATTTCCAGTTATAGAATATAAAACAAAACTTAATTATCCCTATAACCTCATAATTAGTGTAGCCCTAAAAATCAATTAGTCCCTAAAAAACAAATGTAATTCTCTTTCCTCCCACTTATCCCATTTTTTCACATTATGGCTGATGAAGTTGTTCAATAAGGAAATCGAGTGTTGCAGGTGGGCTGAGATTGTTCATATTTGTTTTTTATCTTTAACGTATTAATTGCGGATTTCCCGTCAGTTTTGAAGTTGGATTCGATATTTTTATAGGATGAATTTAAAAATTATATCTAGTCATAGAGATTTTTCTTCCCTTTCGAAGAACTAGAGCCAGTATCAAATTAAGATGAGTTGGAGCAAGAGAAACAATGGTTATCTGAATGGATGGTGGGTGGTAGTTCTTGGTGATCAAATTATGAATATGTATGGTCTCAAGTGTCTAGAGTTCTAAACTGTAATCACTGTATAAGATCGATCGAGTTGTAATAGAACTTAGACTGAAGATCGAGCAATGGAGAATGCTCGAGAACTGAGTATCATCACACCTAGCCTTAACCGAAAAACTGAGTCGGAGCACTCAGTTTAAGGTCTAACCATACTGACAAGGAGAAGTCAGTATGAGGGCTTTCCCGAACTGACTAAGGAGAGGTCAGTTTAAGGGATTACCATATTGATCCAGAGAAATTAGTATGAGGGCATTTCCCATACTGACTAAGGAAAGTTAGTATGAGGATTAACTATACTGACTGAGGAAGTCAGTATGAGGGCTAAACTGTACTGACTCTTAGAAGTTAGTATAAGAAGCTTCAGTTAGATTCAGGCATTTCTAAAATGCCTAAGTCAGTACGGGGTTATCCAAATTGGGTTCCTCGGGTTGTAAAGAAGTCTGACGAAATGTTAGTGTATCATACAGTGGCAATGGGCAGAGCAGAAAGGAGACCTAAGGCATGGGCTATGACTGGAAAATATAATCCATGAGTCTAACGTCTGGATTTATGTGTCAAACGGATAGTAATTCAAATTGTCATAGGCTCTCCTCTCTATATAAAGACCTGCCCTCTCAGCCTTAACATGTTACCTAAACAGAATTTAAAATCTACTAGTCTAAAGAGACAAAGGGCATATTCAGGTAATCTCTCCCACAAAACTCTCTCGGAGTTTTTCCGTGTTTTAAACACGAGACTTGAGTCTCCGACTCAAGTTACCCACCGTGTTATCTTCTCCTAGCACGAGGCCAAAGCTTTAAGCTAAGGCTCAGTTTGGTGAATATATATTTCTGAGATATATTCATAGCAGTCAGTTTCCTAGTCTGGGATTCTGATTATCACGGGAATATGCCGACCACCTGAGTTCTGGGAAAAAATTTTAAACATTCAACCATTCTGGAAAGAATTAGTAAACATCCACCCACCAGGAAGGAGGCTGCGGGGTGCTTCCCCACTTCAACATGAAGACTGAGTCTACAAGGAGTTCCTAGGCGAATGTCATAGCTGACCGAAGGATGGAGGTGCCACGGACTGTGTATAGATCGTAAGGAGGCTTGTATTCACTTAGTAAATTATCCAGACCTTGGGTCTGAAGAGTAAATGTAGGATATTGAAATCCGAACCACTATAAATCTTTGTGTGCTGCTTTACTGCTTTCCATATACTTGCTCTATTTTTCTGTTTCACAAACTGACTACTTGAGCCTTCAATACTTGTCCAAGTATTGAAGAATATAAACTGTGAAACTGACTTAAGACGGAACATAGACTTAAGCTTAAACTGACTGCACACACAATTGACTCTGCCCTGTTTAAACGAACCAGTGCTTGTGCTTACATTTACTTCCGCTACATACACAAAACCTTCCACTGCACATATTGCACTCTGATTTCGGGACCAACAAGTGGTATCACGCAACAAGGTTCTTACAGACTACCGTTGTTTTGAGTCACTTAGGACCAGATCTCTGTTTACTGCACTTGGTTTTGTTTTTCTGCGCTTGGTTTCTGTTTTGTGTGTTTCAAGTTTAGGTGCACAGAGTACTCATCAGAAGATTTTGAGATATGGAAGAAATGTTCGTTGATCATGCTGAAGAATGTCCATCCAAAAATGGCAGAGGTTCTATCTACCGGACCAATTAAGATCACTAAGGTGAATACTTAGCTCGGAGGAGTAGAATGTCAGGAGATAGTGGAGAAGCCTTATGCAGAATGGTCAAACAACGATATAGTTCGTTTTTAGCTGGATGCATGATGCAGTATTTTTATCAAGTAAAAATTATCGAACACGAAGACTCAATTCGCCCGTTGTTTAAGTAAAAGGGATTGATTATGGAACTTAATATCTAGAAGCGATAAAATGACTTTGAATGATCAATTTTAAACTACCTAAAATTCTAAAGATTAATGTAACAATTAAATGAAATACCAAACAACTTTCTTAAGATTACCAAAGAGAGAATAGTTGAGGAACATAGGATGGATTGGGGTAGATTATGAATATACTTGGATTTGCTAACTTTACGAAACAATTTCAATAAGATGATTTGGGTCAATTCACATAACTCTAGTTATTACCCTTAGTACAGGTGCAACAACCGTAGATTAATCTCAATCTCAACCTAAGTCTAGGTATGTTAATCTCGATTAACTCCCAAAAGCTCAAGAATTTAATAACCTAGATGCCAATTCACCTATCTTCTAAATGAAACAACACCTAATTATTATTACAATCTTCTCAAATTATCAAACCTATCAAGTTAGTTCATTGAGGCATACTTTCCAACACATGGTGATCAAGCATGAAAGGAAAACAAATTCAAATCCACAATAATAATCAAACCCTTGAAAACATCAATTACTCAAATACAAACAATATTCAAATCAATCCCAATCACATCCAAATCCTCAACGATGAGTTTAGCTACTCATCAATATAATGAAAAACATCAAAATCCCAATTTGAATCATAGAAGAGGAAGAGAAAACATGAAAGCTTAGTGTTTTAAGATGAGTCTTCAATTCTAGCTTCCAAGACTTCCTTCCACCTTCGATTCCCAGCCTTGAGACGTGAAATTCGCTCCTTTTTCGTGCCTTTTTCTCTCTAGGGTTTTCAAAAATCGAACCCTTATTTTGTGACACCCCTTGGCCTTTTATAGTTGAGAAATCCGCAGCCCCAACAGTTCGATCCCGAACGGGATGTTCCTTTGAAAATTTCTATCCCGAGCGGGATGGATTAAACTTCATGCTGACGAACCCCGACGGGTCCCGAACGGGATGGATAGGTCCCGAACGGGACGGGCTTCGGCCTTCCAATTTTTCTCCTCAAATTCACGCCAAATTTCCAAGTTCCGAACGCACTGGAGCCTCCCGAGCTTGGGTCCCGAGCGGGATCAGCCTGTCCTGAACGGGATGGGCCTCGAATTTCCGCCTTTTTGCCCCTTTTTCAGTCCCGAACGGGATTTACTTCGCCCTCAGCTACAATTTTGCTCCAAAACTCGAGTTTCTAGCACGTTTTATGTCCTGCACGCTCAAAACAACTCCAGAACACCAAGTGAAGGAAAATCAATGAAAAGAATAGATATGTGTGTGATTTGTGCACCTAATCCTCATCAAATCATTCAATTCATATTCCAAAAATAGTACAAATTACGCACATATCAAACTCCCCAAACTTAAACCTTTGATTGTCCTCAATCAAAAACAAAAACTAGATTTTCATTCGCTTGGTGCAATGCTTCACGGCTCACCACTATCTATCAATGCACATTTCAATCTCACAAAGTTTTCATTATCTACCATGTGTAGATTAATGCAAAGAACTCAACCTTACCGGCATGTGATCATATAAGGTGTAACACTCACACTCAGCTGTATAAGGTAAAAAAATTTCCTTTCTTTCACTCAAGCACAAGTACACAAGTTTCATTCATATCGTTCATCTCTGCCACATTTGTTCACATTGAAACATCGTTCTAGAATCAAATAGGACTTTTATCGGGTTGTAACGTGGCTTACTAACAGGTAGGGTGTTTTAGGCAAAAGTGACTCATTCATCCCAACCCTTTTCTCAACATTCAACCAATCAACCCTTCAACACATACGTGCATACTTCTCTTCTACAATCTGATGAGTTCCCACTCTTTTTTTTTCCTGAATATGCATTCAAACCTTCTTCCAATTATTTTTCTTTTCTTTCTTTTTCTTTTCACTTTTCTTTTTCTCTTTCCCACACAATATATATATATATATATATATATATATATATATATATATATATTTTCAATCATTATTTCAACTCACACCGAGAATTCAATCCAAACACTCACCTCTTCTTATCTCAACTCATCCCAACCCACAACTTGTTCCTAAACACACATGAAAGAATTCAAGGCTCAAAGTGGCTCCGAAACAATGGTTAGGGAAATTATGTTTCCACCTTATACTCCATTAATATCAAAGGTAGGTACTAAGAAACAATGGCCTAAGATCATTTTCTAGTTCAATATAACATGTTAAACTACGTGGCATTGACAGACTCTACTCATTTCGCTTGTGCTCGCCTCTCACAACCAATCAAAAATGAGATAAAATGGACTCATTAGGCTCAAACTTCACAAGTTTAAAGTTGTTGAGTTCTAAGCATTAATATAACATGACGTCAAATGCCAAATTTGTTCAACTAAAAGCATGCATCAATTTCAAGTTATTCCGCCCTATCATGAGCTCAAACGATTCAAATCATGTTCATGCCTCGTCACGAATTCAATCTCAAGCCAAAGTTATCACAATCAAGCATACCTCACTTGCAAGTACTCAAATTCAGAATAAATCATTCAATTCATGCTAAGTGTGAGAGTTAAATGTAAGAGTGTGTGTACCCCACTTTCGACAGTTTACCAGGTAGAAAATAAAAAATTTCGGCATGGTTCCGCTTGTTAAAGCTCTATCCACCTGTATCATCACCATAGCAAACAGCAAAAACCAACAATTTCCAAATATCACCAACTTCCATCAGTCAAAGATTAATCATTTTACAACCAAATCGAACTACTTCAAAACAAGTACAATAAATGAATCCTAACTCAACTACAAGGTGTTCAGTACAATAGAAAACAAGTAAATCAGTTCCAACATAACAAGTAAAATGATAGGGATAGAGAGAGAACCGCCTTCCATCCAACCCCCCCCCCCAAACTTAGTCCGAAGACGACTAAGTTTGAAAAGGCGAAAAGACGGTGATCACTGCTGGGTAGAGCCCGGAGCATCATCATTCCTCCTGCGCCTCCGATAGTAAGCAGGAAACTGAGCAATCAAGTCGTTCAGCTCAGTCTCGACGCCGAATAATCTAGTGTTCACTCCATCCAAGTTCTCTGGGCACCCATATCAGCTCTCAGTCCTGTCACCTCAGTAGCCAAGCCGGCCATCCTCATGTCTAGTCCGACCATAGAAGATGACATGCTCTGCATCATCTCCATCATCTCAGTCCGCCAAGGGCGACGGGCTCCAGCTGAAGACGTCCCGGCGCCCTGCTCTCGCTGTGGCTCCTCCTCATGATTGGACTCCTCCTCATTGTCCTCCTGGACAGGGATAGTGTGCTCATAACTCCCATACGTCCCATCCCGGCCTTTTCTGTACCATATGGCTCTATGCTCGGGCGAGTCCAGCAAAAGGTTCGCCTCAGAATCGGGAGCAATAACGGTGGTGGCAGCAGTATTAGGCAGAATCAACCAAGCATCGCCGACCACCTTATACAAGAAGGCATTCTCCCGGAGAACGGATATGTATTTCGCCAAGGTAAGCACCGGGAGGTCCACCACAGACGGTGGCACCTCCGTCCCTCTCCTCGGGATCTGGAAGTGGTCGAGGATGGGAGTGATCAGGCCCCCACAATAAATGTTGGTGCGGGTGGAAGGTCGGCTCCAGTTGTCCATGGCCACAACAGCCATGGAGAAGGGGGCTCCAGCCAGTAGGAAATGGAGCAGAAAAAGCTCCGACATGATGACATTGTTGCTCTCATGGCGGCCGGAGACGGAGGTAGCAACGCTCTTGTGGATGTAACGCAGGATAGGGCTCCTAATGAGAGAGCCCTTAACCAGCTTCATCTATAGAGTGCCCAAAACAGTCTCGCCGAAAATCATTTGCCAGAAATCCTTGGGATGGAAGCCTTCCTCGGGGATATATCTCGCCTCCTCGTCACAACCATAAATAGCACCCAACTCCTTGCGCTCCAAAGTGTAGCTTTTGCCCTCCATTTTGAAAGTGAGGTGGCTCGGCCAGTTTCTAGGGCTCCTTCGCACAGAAGCGGAAGCCAAAAATTCTCTCGTTTGCTCCTCAAACGCCGGCCACCTTTTGTCAAGCAAAGCGTCCCAACCAATATTCCTCAACAAGGTCTCGACATCCTCCTGGATTCCCAAGGCGGTGAGAGTAACTGGGCAGGGGTATTTAGAACCGTTAACCACACACTTGCTTAAGGCCTTCAGTGTTTTGTACTCATCATCGGTGAAATTAGATGGGCGTCTGGGTGCCATGGTCTCTGCAAAAGTCAGACCAGAAATCAATCTCCAACACATTCCATGTATATCCATACTTCAAAGCACCAAAAATCCCCCACCATAAATCATATCCATGAAAAATCATCATAGCAAGATCAACAACCCACCATTCATATGAGTACAATCACAGTTTAATGATGTAGATCAAACCCCACATATTGCAAGTAGCATCAACAACCCCCAAGTTTCACAAAAATCTCGATCAATCAAGTTTACAATCAAGAACTATGCCCATTAATCGCAATAAATGTAGAATTCAAACACCAAACATGCATTGGGGCATTATATCAAACACCTAACGTGCATAAATCATAAAACCCTAGGCTAGAACTCCAAAACACCAATAATCCCCCAAATTAACCGTTTAAACTTCAACAATTTAACAAAAACAGGAAATAAACATGAAATAGGGGTAGAAATTACCTTATGTTCGCCGGAAAATCGAAGATAAGCAAGGGGAACGAAAAGGGTACCGTTCGGTAGAGAGAAAGAGGGGAAAAAATCTGATCCCGCGTGGCTCCTATTTATAGAATCGCGACCCATCCCGAGCGGTACCGCCCTATCCCGCTCGGGACGGTCTGAACCGGCCCGGTTCGCAGCGTCAACCAACCCGATCCCGAACAGGACGGAAGGATCCTGTTCGGGATACATCAAAAGTTACGCGTCCCGAACGGGACATGATGGTTACGCTCGGGATTGGTCTCGGCTGGGCAGCGTATTTTGGCTTTTTTTGCATCCCGAACGGGACAAGGTGGTCCTGCTCGGGATTCTTCACGGCCCTTCGCGTAATTTTCCCCCAAAATGAAGTGTTTTCGTCCCTATGTCACTCCAATCAACTTCCAACAACATTAGTAACACAGAGTTCCCCCCAAACTTGATACAATGCAAAACAATATCAAAACAAATGCATGCTACTCTATTAATGAAACAAGATAAGTAAATCGAGCTTGGGTTGCCTCCCAAGAAGCGCTGCATTTAACGTCGGGAGCTCGACGAACTTATCTACTTACCTTTATGCAAGGGAGATTTCATTCACAGCTCGAGGTTGCTCGGAAGTGTGAAATCACTTAACCTGGTGCCCATTCACCTTGAAGTAGTGGCCATCTTCAGTCTCCAATTCCAAAGTCCCATTCTCGAACACTTCTCGCACCTTGTATAGCCCTGTCCAACGAGAACAAAATTTACCCGGAAACAATTTCAAACGAGAATTAAAGAGAAGAACCATATCACCTTTGTAGAACTTCTTCACTCGAATCTGTCAGTCGTGAAATCGTTTGGCTCTCTCCTTGCACAACTTTGTGCTCTCATATGCCTTGTGTCTCCACTCATCGAGCTCATTCAACTTCTGCACCCGGTCCCCTTGAGCTTTCAGAAAATCCAAGTTCAATGTCTTGATGGCCCAAAATGCCTTATGCTCAACTTCAACCGGAAGATGGCAGGACTTGCCATAAACCAATTAGTATGGGGACATGCCGATGGGTGTCTTGAAGGCTGTCCGGTAGGCCCATAAATCCTCATCAAGTCGCTTACTCCAGTCCTTCCGACTCAATACCGTCTTCTCCAGCACCTACTTGATCTCTCGATTGGCCAGTTCAGCCTGCCCATTGGCTTGTGGATGATAGGCTGTTGTTACTCTTTGTCGCACCCCATATCTTGCCAGAAGTTTATCCATGAGTTTGTTGCAGAAGTGACTGCCTCCATCATTCACCAAAGCTCTGGGAATGCCAAACCGAGAAACTAAAGCCTGCAAAAACTTAAGCACCACTTGAGATTCATTAGTAAAAGTAGGTATGGCCTCTACCCATCGAGACACATAGTCCACAGCAAGAAGAATATAATTAAACCCAAATGATGGTGGAAAAGGGCCCATAAGGTCAATGCCCCAAACATCAAATATATCCACCTCAATAAAGATCTTTTGGGGCATCTCATCCCTTCGGGTTATATTCCCCATGTTCTGACATCTATCACAAGCTCGAACAATATCAATACAATCTTTAAAAACAGAAGGCCAATAAAAACCGCAAGATAGTACCTTCAATGCGGTTCGGTTCGCACCAAAATGACCCCCACTTATCGAATGGTGGCATTCTTCTATGATCTTCCCCCATTCGCTCTGATGAACACACCTACGGATAAGACCGTCAGCACACCTGCGGAACAAGTACGGTTCTTCCCAGTAGTAGTACTTGGCCTCCTTCAGAAATTTCTTCCGCTGATAGGGCTCCAAATCAGGAGGTAATACACCTGCAACCAAAAAATTACAGAAATTTGCATACCATGGAACACTAGCAACAGCTACAGTCATAATCCTCTCATCAGGAAAATCTTCTTTAATCAACCTATCCTGATTGTCACCCTCAACTGGATTCTCTAACCTAGAAAGATGATCTGCAATTACATTCTCACAACCTTTCTTATCCCTAATTTCTATGTCAAATTCTTGTAAAAGCAAAATCCATCTAAGCAACCTAGGCTTCGAATCAGTCTTAGCAAACAAGTACCTAATTACAGTGTAAACTACAGATTTTGCGCCTATTAAATAAGCACGAAACTTATCATAGGCATAAACAACAACAAGTAATTCTTTCTCAGTCACAGTGTAATTCAATTGAGCAGGATTTAATGTTTTGCTAGCATAGGCAATAACTCTAAAAATTTTATCCCTAATCTGTCCCAGAGCTACCCCCACAGCTGAGTCACTAGCATCACACATTAAAACAAAATCCTCCTCCCAATCTGGAGTCACTAACACAGGAGCTGTTACTAATGCGTTTTTCAACCTCTCAAAAGCCTTCACACAGTCATCACTAAATTCAAATGGGACATCTTTCTCTAGCAAACTACACAAGGGTTTGGTTATCTTGGAAAAATCTTGGATAAATCTCCTATAGAACCCAGCATGTCCCAAGAAACTCCTAACCCCTTTAACTGTCTTAGGCAAGGGGAGTTGTTCAATTGCTACCACTTTAGCCTTATCAACCTCTATCCCCCTACTAGATACCTTATGTCCTAATACGATTCCCTCTCTAACCATGAAATGACATTTCTCCCAATTTAATACTAGGTTAGTCTCCTCACATCTCTGCAACACAGTTTTTAAATTCTCCAAGCAATCATCAAAAGACAAACCAAACACAGAAAAATCGTCCATAAAGACTTCCATAATATTTTCAATAAGACCATGAAAGATGGACATCATACACCTTTGAAAAGTCGCCGATGCATTGCACAGCCCAAAGGGCATCCTTCGATAGGCGAAAATCCCGTAGGGACAAGTGAAGGCTGTCTTGTGCTGGTCTTCAGGTGCCACCACAATCTGATTGTATCCAGAGTATCCATCCAAGAAGCAATAATGAGACTTTCCTGCAAGACGGTCAAGCATTTGATCAATAAAGGGTAACGGAAAATGATCTTTAAGAGTAGCATTATTTAAAGCCCTGTAATCAATGCAGAAACGCCATCCGGTAGTTGGTCTCTCAATCACTTCTTCTCCTCCAGGCTTGATAACCTTCTCGAATCCCCCTTTCTTCGGAACCATGTGAGTCGGGCTGACCCACTCACTATCACTCGGAGCATAGATGATATTATTGTCCAGCAGCTTCATCACCTCCTTTTTCACCACCTCTTGCATCTTCGGATTCAGTCTCCTTTGAGGTTGTCTTTTTGGCTTGCTCCCTTCTTCCAGAATAATTTTATGCATCACAATAGACGGGCTGATCCCCCTTATGTCGGAAATCTGCCACCCTATAGCTAATCTGTGCATCCTAAGGACCCTCTTCAGTTTTTCAATCTCCAAGTCAGACAATGCAAAGTTGATAATGACTGGATACGTGTCCTTCTCCCCAAGGAAGATGAATCGGAGGCTATCTGGCAATTCCTTCAACTCCACCACTGGGGCTTCGTTCTTGCCCTGTTCCTTCTTCAATCTCGCCTCTAGCTCCTCCTCCTTAGTCCTCAATTCCAGAAACTTCACATCCTGCTTTGGTTTGACCTCTGGTGCATCTTCCAACGCTTTCACTATCTCTAGCAACTCATCACAAATCTCATAAAGCTCATCAAAATCAAAGTTAGAGTGCAGAGAGTCATGAATAACCTCCTCCAGAGCATCTTTCTTCTCATGACCAAAAGATAAAGGGAAAGATATTACCTCAATGTTGTTGCACTCGTCATACCTGTCCTCGTGCTTCTTCATTGCATCTGAGATGGAGAATGTAATCTTCTGGTCGTTGAAACGGAGAGTCAACTCTTCTTCCCTCACATCAATCAAGGCTCCTCCAGTGCGCAGGAATGGTCTCCCTAGAATTAACGGCACATTCTTGTCTTCCTCCATATCCAGAACTACAAAGTCTGCTGGGAATATAAAGTCCTTGACTCGGACCAGGACATCTTCTACAATTCCTTTCGGCTGTGATAGAGAGCGATCTGCCATTTGGAGAGTAATGGTGGTAGGTTTGATCTCCCCAATTTGCAGTCTATTGAAGATAGATAGCGGCATCAGATTAATGCTCGCACCCAAATCACACAGTGCATGGCCAAACTCCAACCCACCAATGACACAGGAGATGGTGAAACTCCCCGGATCTTGCCTCTTGATAGGCATATTTTTCTGGATCACTGCACTGCACTCTTCAAACAAGTTCACTGTCTCGAACTCTCCAAATCTCCTTCTTTGTGTCACCGATTCCTTCAGGAACTTGGCATAACCAGGAATATCTTGCAAAACCTCCAGCAGTGGCAAGTTAATCTGCACCTTTTTCAAATGGTCTAGAAACCTTGCAAATTGCTTGTTCAACTTATTCTTCGCAAGTCTTTGAGGAAAGGGTATGTTGCTTCCCTTGGAAATTTCCTCAGATGTGCTCCCCTTTTGTGTTTTGACTAGCTGGGGAGTCACTTCTGTTTCAATCTCCTCCTCTTCTGAAATTTTATCCTGGTGCCCTTTTTTGTCTTTACCCGCTGTGGGGTTACTGGGCTCATCATATGACCTACCACTTCTTGTGGTTATAGCACTGCAGTTCTTCTTCGGGTTGGCTTCAGTATCGCTGGAAAACTGCCCCTGCTTATGACTCCCGCTCACATGCTTAGCAATCGTAGAGATCTGATTCTGCATTTCGGTCATCATACTGTCGTATTTATCAAATCTCTTCTCAAGTTCCTCTTCTCTCGAACTTTGTCCTCTTCTGTCCTGCTGCCCATACTGCCTCCTCAGATTATCACCCCCGTTCCCTTGATTCGATCCTTCTCCTCGCTGCTCAAATCCAGGAGGTGGATTCATAGCATTATTCGGATTCCCATAAGATAGATTCAGGTGGAATCGGTTATTGGGATGATATGGAGGGTTATCATTCTGATAGTATGGCCTTCGGTAGTTCCCATAATTTCCTCTGCCAATGTAGTTCACATCATCAACTGACTGGGCTTCCAATTGTCCCATCTCGCTGTATTGATTCGGGATTTGAGTTCCTCCCCCTGAGGAACTCCCCATGTGCTGTTGTTGCTGTTGGGTTCTGTCCAAAAGAAGAAGATCCATCTTTGTTTCCAAAGAAGCCATCTCGCTGCACTGATTTGGAATCTGAGTTCCTCCCTTTGAGGAACTCCCCATTTGCTGCTGTTGCTGTTGAGCTCTACCCAGAAGAAGAAGATCCATCTTTGTTTCCTAAGAAGCCATTTTTTCCTTCATCTCTTCCTGATCTCTTGTAGCAGCGACACTCTTCACAACTCTATAATCCCTTCTTTCTTTCGGCCACTTGTAACTGTTTTCGGCCAGCTTTTCAATCGCCCTCATGGCCTCATCTTCCTCTAGATCAAGGAAGTCTCCTCCACCAATATTATCCAGTCGGAGTTGTGTGTCAATATCTACTCCAGCATAAAAGAGGCAAATGATTTCTGCATCAGACATCCCATGTTTTGGACATTTCCTCAGCATCTCTCGAAACCTGTCCCATGCCTCGTATAGCGGCTCATCATATTGCTGGCTGAATGCCTGAATTTCTGCCTTCCTTTTCAGTGTCAGCCCCGATGGGAAATACTTCAGCAAAAACTTCTCCTTCAGATCTGCCCATGTTCTTATCTCATTCTTTTTCAATCCTATCAACCAAGACTTAGCTTCGTCCTTCAAGGAGAAGGAAATTAGGTACATCCGGATTTGCTCCTGGGGGACTTGATTGATCTTTATGAGTCTGCCACCTCCAGGAACTGCGTGATATGATTGTTCGGATCTTCATTAGGTTTCCCTCTGAATTGATTCTTCTGTACCATCTGAGCAAGCTGGGGTGTGATCTCGAAATGTGTAGCGTCAGTCCGCAAATTGAATCCTTCAGTAGATTCTCCCCTCGAAGGTCGGAACAAATTTTGAAGAGGATTTCTCATTTCTTCTCTACGCTACCGTTCCCCCGCGTTATTGTTAACTTGGGCTCGGACTTCTTCCAGCTGCCTTTGCAGATTCTCGATCAGCTGTCTATCATTCCTTTGATCTTCCTCAACCATGTCTTCTTTCACTACTACATGCGCTGCCTGTTCTTGTATTTTCTTTGCCTTAGCCCTTGTAATCATGCACCACCTGCACCAACAAGAACTAGAATTAAGTAACTATATAATAAATCTAGACTACCAAGCTCGAAAATCCCCTAATATCAAACAACGACCTACACCTTGAGTCCCCGGCAACAGCGCCAAAACTTGATGCAGTATTTTTATCAAGTAAAAATTATCGAACATGAAGACTCAATTCGCCCGTTGTTTAAGTAAAAGGGATTGATTATGGAACTTAATATCTAGACGCGATAAAATGACTTTGAATGATCAATTTTAAACTACCTAAAATTCTAAAGATTAATGTAACAATTAAATGAAATACCAAACAACTTTCTTAAGATTACAAAAGAGAGAATAGTTGAGGAACATAGGATGGATTGGGGTAGATTATGAATATGCTTGGATTTGCTAACTTTACGAAACAATTTTAATAAGATGATTTGGGTCAATTCACATAACTCTAGTTATTATCCTTAGTACCGGTGCAACAACCGTAGATTAATCTCAATCTCAACCTAAGTCTAGGTATGTTAATCTCGATTAACTCCCAAAAGCTTAAGAATTTAATAACCTAGATGCCAATTCACCTATCTTCTAAATGAAACAACACCCAATTATTATTGCAATCCCCTCTAATTATCAAACCTATCAAGTTAGTT
>JAPKLW010000514.1:234657-247718 GCA_026898455.1 Plectranthus barbatus
TTTTTCTCTCTAGGGTTTTCAAAAATCGAACCCTTATTTTGTGACACCCCTTGGCCTTTTATAGTTGAGAAATCCGCAGCCCCAACAGTTCGATCCCGAACGGGATCTTCTTTTGAAAATTTCCATCCCGTGCGGTATGGATTAAACTTCATGCTGACGAACCCCGACGGGTCCCGAACGGGATGGATAGGTCCCGAACGGGACGGGCTGCGGCCTTCCCATTTTTCTCCTCAAATTCAAGCCAAATTTCCGATTTCCGAACGCACTAGAGCCTCCCGAGCTTAGGTCCCGAGCGGGATCAGCCTGTCCCGAACGGGATGGGCCTCGAATTTCCGCCTTTTGCCCCTTTTTCAGTCCCGAACGGGATGTGTGTGTCCCGTACGAGATTTACTCCGCCCTCAGCTACAATTTTGCTCCAAAACTCGAGTTTCTAGCACGTTCTATGTCCTGCACGCTCAAAACAACTCCAGAACACCCAGTGAAGGAAAATCAATGAAAAGAATAGATATGTGTGTGATTTGTGCACCTAATCCTCATCAAATCATTCAATTCATATTCCAAAAACAGTACAAATTACGCACATATCAATGCAGTGGCCATGGAACTCATCTTACAATCCTTACCAGCGCCACTGGTTGTCCAAGCCTTAGAGCACAACAACGCAAAGGAGATGTGGGAATTTCTTGGCTCACTTAGTCAAGAAACAGCTTAGATGAAGTGAAATAAGCTTCAAAACTGTGTGGATAAGTATGAATCTTTCCAAATGCTTCATGGTGAAAATGTCAAATCAATGGAAGCAAGATTCAATGCTATTATCTGCGAGCTAAAAAACTTGGGGAGAACATATGAAGTTGCCGATATGAATGCAAAAATTCTTTCCAAGATACCCAAGGAAGATTGGTTCGTCAAAGCTACCAGCCTAAAGGAGAAAAATATCTCCCAGATAACGACCAAGGATGTGTTCACCCAGCTCCAAGCCCATGAATGGGATATTCAAATGGCGAACATAAATGAAGCAGTGCGAAGTGTCAGCACACATCCAGAAGGTGATGCTGCATTTTTTGCAAAAAGGAAGTTCAAGAGGAGGCCTCAAAAGCCTTATCAAGCTGACAGAACTTCTGGACAAACGTCCACATCTAAGTCAGCACCAACACCTTCCTACCAGAAAAATGAGGAAGAGAGCTCAGCTGAAGAGCTTGAAGAACAAATGAGGAAGCTGACTAGACATCTTGAGATAGCCAAATCCAAGAAGGAAGGTTCACATTCAAGTGAACTGAAGTTCAGCGACAGACCTCCCAGAGGTTGCTTTGAATGCAACTCTCCAGATCAACTCAAGTATGATTGCCCATTAGTTTCCGAAGAGGAAAGGGAGCGCTTGAAGAGGGTGTTCGAAAAGAAAGCCTCCAGAGCAGTTGCTAAGGCCATGCTTACCAGAACTGAGGTGCCTGATATCTCAGAAAATGATGATGGCTACTTCACATCAGACGATGAGGCTGCGGAAGAAGCCTTCCTGGTGCTGATGGCAAAGCTTGGAGAAGAGGAAAAAACTAAAGTAGAGTCTAATACTCCGGTACAGATTCCAACTCAATTTCTATTCCTATAGCATGCATAGAAGACAACTCTGAATCCTATTTCTCAGATTTAGAGAATGTTACTCTTGAAACTTTTGATAGTGAATTTGCTAAGTTTTATGAGTTAAAAAATGTCTTGGCTTGTGAAAATGCTTCACTGAAACTGATAGTTTCAAAACTGACTGAAGAGATCCAAGTCAGTAAGTGAAGACTTAGCTAAACTTAGAGAAGAGCATTCTATGTTACTTGAATTGGTTAAATCTATGTTTGAAGAATGCGCATCTCATAAACTGAAAATTGCTAGTTATCAAAAACTTATCTGTTCACTCTACTCTAGTACTAGCAAAGTTTCAGAAGCTCTAAGTTTACAAAGACATTCCTCTGATAAGTCAGGTTTAGGCTTTATAGAGAATAACTTGAGCAATTAGACTTTTTCTTCCGTGACTGGGAATGTCTCGAACCATCACTTTAAGAAGAACTCCAGTTTAGAAGTCAAGCTGTTAGATAAAGGAGTAGTCAATATAGACAAAAACTCCTCTGAGGCTGATCAGGGAAGAATGGGACAGTCAGTTTCAAAACTGACTTCATCACCCAAGCATAGAAAATATTTGACTTTTAGGTCAAACAAACCTGAGATGAAGCCTATCATACCTAGCAAGTAGGGTAAACGACATGCTCATAACTTTAGAAAACCCACTTTGACAGCTAAAATTGAGCTTTATAGAAAGTCAGTTTCATTTCTGGACTCTAGGAATCCGAGGTTCTCAACTCATGAGAACAGAACTTATCATTATATAAAGAACATCTATACGAGGTCTCAGTCCAATCTTCATTCTAACTTCAGGACTAGAGAGACTACATACTCCATACCAAGTTTTCGAGAACCTAACCAATACTCAGTTTCAAGGAAGTCAGTTCCCAGATACTCAATTTTAAGAAACTCAGTTTTAGGTCAGGTTTCATATAATCACCTTCTCTTACCAAGCATGCATAGAAATAGCTTGAATCATTTGAAAAGGAAGAGATTGGTAGAAGAATATGCAACACCTAGCTATAAGGTGAAGCAAGTATGGATTCCTAAAGAATGGATCCATCACACTAACACTGCAGGACTCGCCAAAACAAAGGTATCTCTTGTCTAGTCATGTCTAAAATGAAACCATTCCCAAACTGACTTAATGATAACATAATAAAAAATAAAAAACAAAACAATCACAGAATTAAAGTGGGTTTCAACTCTCAGTTTATAAACTGACTCTCAGTCAGTTTTGGAAGTTCCAAGGGCGAGATTTCAAAATCCAAAGAATATCAAATTTGATACGACGCATTTAATGTTGAACAAACGTAAATAAATCCAAAATAGCCACGTGTAAAGGCACCTCTCTAGGTCAAATCAATCTCAGACAATTCAATCGTCACATCATCCCAATCATTGATCTCATCCTCTCTCCCTATCCACAATCGTTGGATACTACTAATCATTTGTATTTATTGAGTTCCAAAAATGATGGTTAAAGCCCTAGTGAATTTTCCATTTTCATCCCTCTCAAAAGAACTCAAACCTTCACAATTCCGAAAAATTATGTTCTCATTTAAACCTTCAACACAAATTCTATCATTTATTTTGATAATCGGAGAATTACTGCTTCAAGGAGGAGATCCTGTGGAAAGAGAGGAGATGGAGTCTCCACACTCCGAAGAATTTGACGAAGAAATTGAGATGGAGCAATCGATCCTTCATCATGTAGAAATGGTTGTTGACTTGAATCAAGATGCTCCAGAGCAGGAAGTACAGGAGCAAAATGCAAAGGAGTTGCATGACTTGGAAAGGGATCCAACTAGGGGGAAGGATCCGATGCTGAGCAAGGGGGAACGTCCACACAGGTTGATCAGTCCTCTTCATAGATACTTGAGTCAGAACATGTCTCTGAAGGACATGAGGATGAAGAAATGTATGATATCCTGAGTCCATCCTCCTTTGCTGACTCTGATCTGTCCTTTGGATCTCTTACTGCCGAAGAAGCTCGAGAGTTGGCACTCTCAGAAGGACCCACATTTGAAGAGGATCTTAGAGGAAAATGGCGTAAACATCCTTAGGATGGAAGAGATGGAAAGAATTCAGTAAGCAACCAAATCCTGTTGAAGAATTCAAGATACCATTCAGCAGTATACCACACCTGAAGTCTACATCTTATCGACTTCTATGTTGGTGTCTCCCCATCACTGCTGTTGATACTGGAGATGCGAAGCTAATTCCATGGGATGGGGAGATCTCTCAAAGAATTGAGCAGCGAGTTACTGGTGAAATAGACCAGATCTACCCAGATATCCTACTGGAACATTCTATCCCCTGTGATGTCCTACGAAAGGAGTTTTGTCGATGGAGATATCTTGATATAGCGAGACATGAGTTGAATGCTGAGGATTTGTCCATCATGATGGCTAGACTTAGGCTAACTTTCTGGAGAAGTGAGGAAACTTAGGCTGATGAATGGATTGCTCATAATGGGGGAATGCAAGTTTCGGAGCAATTAATCAGACAGAGAATTTTGGCCATTCGAACCTATAGATCATACACATAGGACAACAACCAATTTGGGCAGGATAATCATCGACTTCCTCCACCCAACTTCCAGTTTGCATCTGAAGCATCCAGGCCAATCATACCAGCCTCTCAGGTGTACCATCTCCTGATCTCAACATTGATTCATTACACAATCTTATGGAGAGACATAGAAACAAAGTGGAAGAAATGAGTCTTCGATTGCGCACAATTGAGATGGAGGCTGAGCAGCTTCGAGACAATATTGCTACTCCACAAGGGGAGTTTGCTGATGCAGAAGCAGACTGTAAGACCTTGGAGCAAGCCTTGACTCTTTTAGCTCAGGTTGCAGTGGAACAAAATGTGAATCGCTTCACTGAGCTGATTCAGACAATTCAATCCGGTAGTAAACGTTTGGGAAATGTTTCTAAGTTGGTACGATTAAAAAGAATTGTTGGGGAGAAGGGAGAAACCAAGAGACTCCAAGACATCCAAAGACAATTGAGGAGGAAGAACTTCAGTGAAAAGCAGAAGAGGTAGTTCGCATGAATCTCAAAGCAGAACAAAAATGAAAAGAAGAAGATGATGAGATTCACAAGTGTGTCGAACAGGAAAGGATTCGAGCTACTACTGAGTTAGCTCGCCTAGAGGAAGAGAGAATCAAATTGCTTGCACTTGTCACCAATGCTCCTGAATCTTCAAAAGTGGTCTTTGAAAATGATGTTGTGTCGATAACAATGCTCAATCAGATGAACAACAACTTTCAAGGCCGACTCGACACACTGGCTGCAAGAATTGAGCAACGCCATGCTGAATCAGAAGAGAACCTGTCTTTAGCTAAAACCACTGTTTCAACTCTTTTTGACATTGTCACAATGGGGGAAGAAGAAAGACAGAGAGACAAGGAAGTTGAAGAAAAGAGACGACAGGAACAGACCAACATCCTTGCACAAATCATGGCTAAGCTCTCTGGATCATCCTCCTCTAATCCACCACCTCCATGAAGTCTTTATGAATGATTACTTTTCTTACTGTTGTTGGTTTTATAATGCACAAAACTATGTTCTTTTGTCGTGTGGTTGATACATTTCGTTATTCTCATTTTGGTTTTTGCCTATAAATGCTTTACTTAGAAAAATATGTGAATATATATTGACTGATTCAAGGGGAAAGTGTTTTTGAACAGAACATGTATATTGGGTAGTGTCCTTGTAAACTCGATATATATTATTTCTGTTCTCTCTGTCATTTTAAATGGTTTTGACAATATCAAAAAGGGGGAAATTGTTAGAATCATATATCTAGACTCCCTTTAGAAATAAATGTTTTGATATGTAAAACCTATCCTAGTCAGTTTCTCTAGTGTCTAGAGTTCTAAACTGTAATCCTTGTATAAGATTGGTCGAGTTGTAATAAAACTTAGACTAAAGATTGAGCAATGGAGAATGTTCGAGAACTAACTATCATCACGCCTAGCCTTAACTGAAAACTGAGTTGGAGCACTCAGTTTAAGGTCTAACCATACTGACACGGAGAAGTTCGTATGAGGGCTTTCCCGAACTGACTAAGGAGAGGTCAGTTTAATAGATTACCATACTGATCCGGGGAAATCAGTATGAGGGCGTTTCCCATACTGACTATGGAAAGTCAGTATAAGGATTTACCATACTGACCGTGGGAAGTCAGTATGAGGGCTAAATTGTACTGACTCTTAGAAGTCAGTATAAGAAGCCTCAGTCAGACTCTGGCATTTATAAAATGCCTAAGTCATTACGAGGTTATCCAAACTGGGTTCCTCGGGATGTAAAGGAGTCTGACGAAAAGTTAGTTTATCGTACACTGACAATGGGTAGAGAAGAAAGGAGACCTAAGGCATGGGCTACGATTGGACAATATAATCCATGAGTCTAACGTTTGGATTTATGTGTCTAACGGATAAAAATTTAAATTGCCATAGGCTCTCCTCTCTATAAAAAGACCTGCTCTCTCAACCTTAACAGGTAACCCTAACAAAATTCAAAATCTACTAGTCTAAAGAGACAAAGGGCATATTCAGGTCATCTCTCCCAAAAAACTCTCTCGAAGTTTTTCCGTGTTGTAAACACGAGACTTGAGTCTCCGACTCAAGTTACCCACCGTGCTATCTTCTCCTAGCACGAGGCCAAAGCTTTAAGCTAAGGCTCATTTTGGTGAATATATCTTTATGAGATATATTCATAGCAATCAATTTCCTAGTCTGGAATTCTGATTATCACAGGTGTATGCCTACCACCTGAGTTCTGGGAAGAACCTTTAAACATCCAACCATTATGGGAAGAAATAGTAAACATCTACCCACCAGGAAGGAGGCTGCAGGGTGCATCCCCACTTCAACCTGAAGACTGAGTCTACAAGGAGTTCCTAGGCGAGTGCCACAACTGACAGGAGGACGGAGGTGCAACGGACTGTCTATAGACCGTAAGGAGGCTTGTATTCAATTAGTAAATTATCCAGACCTTGGGTCTGAAGAGTGGATGTAGGATATTGAAATCCGAACCATTATAAACCTCTGTATGCTGCTTTACTGCTTTCCATATACTTGCTCTGTTTATCTGTTTCACAAACTGACTACTTGAGCCTTCAATACTTGTCCAAGTATTGAAGAATATAAACTGTGTAACTGACTTAAGACGGAACAGAGACTTAAGCTTAAACTGAATGCACACACGACTGACTTTGCCTTGTTTAAACGAACCAGTGCTTGTGCTTACATTTACTTCCGCTGCATACACAAAACCTTCCGCTGCACACATTGCACTCTGATTTCGGGATCAACACAAGTGTTGACAATGCATTTCTCTTTCTTCCCTCTTAGGTGTGAAAATCTAACTTGAAATATGTTGGGTTTTGTATACTGAAAGCATTTATTATAATGAGTATACGATTGACTTTTCTCCTATCTGCTAAACAAACTTACATGCACGTAACAATGGTATCCTCGTGTCTCACTGATAGGGACGATCATACGGCGTGTTGTAGATCGCAGAAGACAGTATGATCACTTGACCTAGTGAGACATAAATATTATCACAGCCAAGAGAGCGTTGATGATATGTATGTCCGGATGGTTAGTCGAACGAAGTAATTTGTCTTGGTTACTTGATATGCTGGTACGCAAGGGTGACGTATTGATAGGACCACATTGAGATGTATTTGTTTGTCTGACATGAGCAATATAAGATCTCGTTCTTGATTGAGTCCAAACCCTAACGAATGTTCAAGGGTATGCACGGGTTGACTGTTGCTTTGATTTGCCATGGTGGAGAGCCTAAGTAATGTGCTCGTATATCCGCATTTTGGTTAGCAGCAGTTCGTGTAGTACAGCCTGAGACTGAACTTAGGTAACCATATCCGAGTAATAGGATGAGGACATTCCTTGAGGAGCTCAATAACATTCATCGTGCCAAAGTCCTGCAGACATATTAAGTTCAGGCACGAGTGATAAGGTTTGAGTGGTACTGCTCAGGAAAATAAGATATTAATTAATTGTAGATAGAGCTTGTCAGAAGCTCGGATTAATTAATGAATGTCCGGTAACCTTAAATATGGGGATTCTCAGATAAATGCAGCCCGTTCTCACAATGTGGTAATAAAGGGGTAGGTCAGTATTAATTCTATGGTGAAAAAGAATTAATATTCATTAATTAATTGTGTCCTGGGTAGAGGACATGTGAATTAATTAATTCATAGGCCCACTTTATTATTTGCATTAGGTCCCAGGTCTGACCCAATTATATTTGCTGAAAGGAGCCCAATAGCCCATTAGGGTTAAAACTCTAGGTCTATAAATAGACATCCCTCTCTCAGAAACCCTAGCCACTTTAACACAATTTAAATCAGTTGAAACCCTAGGGCAGAGAGAGCGGGGGCGGCGCACACTGTGTGTAGAGGGAGGAGAATTTCGATTCTGGCCTACACATCACAGATCTGTGGAATCCTCTCCAGTAGCAGATCTGAACAGCATTGGGATACAGATATGAAGATCTGATCTGGAGAATATGATTTCTTCCTTTCTATTTTTCTTTTATTCGATTGATTCTATAAATTAGTTTTGTTAATTTTTGATTTCGTAGATTTAATTGAATCGCGTGGTTGAATCAAAGTGGATATTCAAATGCAAAAGATCGGATCAGACTCTATGGAATAACGGTAATCCCTTTAATCCACGCATTAAATTCATAGGAGCATGCTAGGGTTTATGAATTGCCTATCGTATTCAACATCCATGATTGGTCCTGTTCATATGGATTTGGTGATTCACTTCACAGAAAATCCCTACAATTAGTATTAGAGCCAGGTTACCTGATTCATGGCTCTGTTGAATGCGATTTATTCATTATGCATGTATGAATTTTATTTTGTCGTGGATGGTTTTTGTTCCTTGTGGCAACCCGTTTGATTTAATCCGCAGTGGTTTATCCTTGTTTGGATTAAATATGTTTTGTAAAATCACGAGAAAATTCGTGATTAGATTTGATAGGAAAAATTGTAATAGTTTAGCCTTCTGTAATTTTTATTTTCAAATCTGTAAACGCGATAGGACGAAGAACAAGATGAAGACCGGAGGGATGATGGTGACGCGCACAGCGCGGCAGGCAGTGGCAGGCAACTTGGCTACGTGTGCGTGCGGCCGCGGGCAGGGCAGCGACGCAGCTGGGCCGCACACGTAAAGAAACGCGTCGTGCGCGTGGGCTGCTGGCAGTGGCTATCGTCGGCGGCTGCTGTCCCTGCGGCGGTGGTTCGTGTTTTGACGGTTGACCCAATTCGATGTAAATCCCTAGGGTTTGCAGTTGAGTTGTGGGGCCAATTTTCAAATCACAAAACCCTAGATGCCAAAAGATTTGGTGGTTGAAGATTTGAAGGCCCTAAAGATTTGGAGCCATCCAAAAGATTTGTTTTTCAAATTTGTAATAGATAGGATTTATTTTCTTTTATTATTTTGTGGGGCCACGAGGAATTTTTGTTTGTCTTAATTGTCCTTGTATGATATGTGATTTATTAATTGCGCAATAAGCATTTAAGAAACCTTTTGAATCAAAAATACTAAGCGGATTTTTTTAAATCAACAGACCTCCACAAAGAGGTCCTAGGCTGTAGGTGTATTTCTCGCTTTAGTAAACGTCTACGAGTGTAGCTTGCTAATTCTCGGAGGTGCATGGGTACAATTTTGTGGATTTCTAAACAAACATTTTAAATCATGTGAATAGTCGGAGGGTTTTGCGTAAACTTCTACGAGTGTAGCTTGCGTAGATCTCTTTCATAAGTATTATATGATTGATTTAAATTTTAGATAACAACGGCTTTAAAGGCTGTGCGGTATGGTTACGTGCCATGCTAAACTGTCTCTTCTGGCTGGAGTTAGAGTTGTGGTTAATCGCTTAGAAGCATCTGAGGATATAATGCAGTTGCTGCTTCCTTGTTCTTGAAAGATGGCTTGGTCTAAGTTTTATCACTAATTATTAATTTCTAGTGTCTAAAGGTTCCTGACACGGTATGAAATTAAAGAATTGGGGCTTAAAATGATGGGTTTTGTATATTGAAAGTATTTATTATAATGAGTATACAACGATTTATTTATCCTATCTGTTAACATTCTTACATGTATGAACAATGGTATCCTCTTGTCTCACCGATAGGGACGATCGTACGGCGTGTTGTAGATCGCAGAAGACAGTATGATCACTTGACCTAGTGAGACATAAACCTGATCACAGCCGAGACAACATATGAGGATACGTCTGTCCGGATGGCTGCGGCATTGTCGGAATAAGTAGTCTGTCTTGGTTACTTGACATGCTGGTACACAGAGGTGGCGTACTTATGAACCGCAGTGAGATATATTCGTCTGTCTGACATCAGCGAATACAAGATCTCATTATATTGATTGAGTCCAAACCCTAACGAAGGTTCAGGGGTTTGCACGGGTTGACTGTTGCTTTGACTTGCCATGGTGGAGAGCCTAAGTAACGTGCTTGTATATCCGCATCTTGGGTAACATCAGTTCGTGTAGTACCGCCTGAGACTGGGTTTAGGTAACCATATCCAAGTAATAGGATGGGGACATTCCCTGAGGAGCTCAATGACATTCATCGTGGCAAAGTCCTGCAGGTTGATTAAGTTCAGACACGAGTGATAAGGATTGAGTGGTACTACTCATGAATAATAAGATATTAATTAATTGTAGTTAGAGTTTTCCAGAGGCTCCGATTAATTAATGAATGTCCGGTAACCTTAAATATGGGGTTTCTCAATTAATGCAGCCCGTTCTCATAACGTGGTAATAAAGGGGTATGTCAGTATTAATTCTGTGGTGAAAAAGAATTAATATTAATTAATTAATTGTGTCATGGGTTGCGGACATGGGAATTTATTAATTTATAGACCCACTTTATTATTTGCATTAGGTCCCAGGTCTGGCCCAAATAAATATGCTGAATTGAGCTCAGGAGCCCATTAGGGTTTACAACCCTAGGTCTATAAATAGACAGCTCTCTCTCATAAGTTGCAATTAACACAACAACAGAAACCCTAGAGAGAGAGATAGTGGGCGCCGTTTTCAAAGAGAAAGTGAGGAGAATTTCGATTCTGGTCCTGCTCAAACCACTGATCTACGGAGTCCTCACCAGTAGTAGATCTGAACAACATTGGGATACAGATCTGAAGACCTGATCTGGAGAACATAATTCTATTTCTTTTCTTTCTTTAATTTTTGAATTTATCTAGAAATTAGAGTTCTAATTTCAGTTTCCGCAGATAAAATCGAATTGCGTGGTTGAATTAAAGTTGGAAATTCAAACGCAAAAGATCTGATCAGACTCGACGGAATTACGGTAATCCCTCAACCCACAAATCTGAGTATTAAATTCATAGGAGCATGCTAGGGTTTATTATGTATTTAATTGTGCACAATACCCATAAATCGATCCGGTTCAAATTGGTTTTGGTGATTCGGTACATGGGAAAACCCTACAATTGGTATCAGAGCCAGGTTTCAGATTTATGGCTCTTTTGTGCATAATTGAATTCAGTATGCATGTATGAATTTACTGTTTTGTGGATGTTGATTTTTGTTCCTCTGGCAACCCGTGTAATTCAGCCCGCGGTGGTTTATCCGTGTAGGGCTGAATTAATTTTGTAAAATCACGAGAAAATTCGTGATTAGTGTAGATTTTGAAAAATTGTAATAGAATAGATTCTGTAATTTTTTTTATTTTTTCTAAATTATGTAATTGGATGGGTCGAGGACGAAGAACGAAGACGGAGCCGACACAGGGCCGGCGGAGGACACAGCGGCGACGGCGGCAGCGAGGCAGGCGCGCGATCGTGCTGGGCGAGCAGCACGCGCGGCGTGCGCGGGCAGAGGCCAGCCACGGCGCACAGCCACGTTCGCGGTGCGCGCGCGCGCGCGAGTGCGCTAAGTGCGTGCGCGCGGCGGCACAGGGCGGCGGCGGCAGTGGTCGTCGTCGGCTGATGTTGTCCCATCGCGATGGGTCGTGTTTTGGTGGTTTGTGCAATTCTGTGTAAACCCTAGGGTTTGCATTAGGGTTAGGGTAAATCATCAGATCACAAAGGCCTAAATCCCAAAAGATTCGGTGAATCAAGATTTGGAGGCCCTAGAAGATTTGAGAAGATTTGTATCTATCCAAATAGATTCAAATTTCAAATTGTAATAGATAGAATTTATTTTTCTATTTTCGTGGGGCCACGAGGAATTTTTGTTTGCCTTAATTGTCCTCGTATGATATGTGATTTATTATGTGCGCAATTAAGCATGTGTAGATAATAGGAAAAGCATGATTTATCGCTTTTATTATTTACAGTTTTTCAAGCATGCTTATGTGATTAATTTCTTTTGTTGGATTATATTTTGGGAATTTTTGGGCTTGTTTAATTACATGCAAAAATTTAGAAAATATAATAACAAAGAAATTATATGTGCGCATATAAGAAACCTTTTAAAAGAAAAATACTAAGTAGATTTTTAATTAAAATCAATAGACCTCAAAAAGCGGTCCTAGGCTGTAAGTGTATCTCTCGTTATAGTAAACGTCTACGAGTGTAGCTTGCTAGTTCCTAGAGGTGCATGGGTACGGTTGTTGGGATTTCTAGACAAACAATTTAAATCATGTGAATAGTGGGAGGGTTTTGCGTAAACGTCTACGAGTGTAGCTTGCGTAGATCTCTTTCACAAGTATTCTAGGATTGATTTAAATTATAGATAACAAAAGCTTTAAGGGCTGTGCGGTATGGTTACGTGCCATGCTAAACTGTCTCTTTTGGCCGGAGTTAAAGTTGTGGTTAATGGCTTAGAAGCTGTAGGGTTTTTCCGTGAACCGAATCACCAAAACCAAACTGAGCCGGATCGATTTATGGTTATTGCACATAATTAAAATTCTCAAAACCCTAGCATGCTCCTATGAATTTAATACAAAGATTTGTGGATTTAGGGTTAACCGTAACTCCGTCGAGTCTGAACCGATCTTTCGCGTTTGAATTCCAAATCTCAATTCAACCACGCGATTCGAATTAATCTGCGGAAGTAGAAATTAGAAATCTAATTTCTAACAATAAATTTGAAAAATAAAAGGAGAGGAAAAGAAAAATTTGTTCTCCAGATTAGATCTTCAGGGCTGTGTCCCAATGCTGTTCAGATCTACTACTGGTGAGGACTACGTAGATCTGTATTCTGAGCAGGACCAGAATCGAAATTCTCCTCCCTCTTCTCCCAAATCGGCGCCTCCCTCTCTCTCTAGGTTTAGTGTGTTTCAACTGTGTTACAACTTATGAGAGAGAGCTGTCTATTTATAGACCTAGGGTTGGAAACCCTAATGGGCCATTTTGGGCTCAATTCAGCATATTTAATTGGGCCAGTCCTGGGACCTAATGCAAATAATAAAGTGGGCCTATAA
>JAPKLW010000514.1:247728-267199 GCA_026898455.1 Plectranthus barbatus
ATTGAGAATCCCCATATTTAAGGTTACCGGACATCCATTAATTAATCAGAGACTCTGACGAGCTCTAACTACAATTAATTAATATCTTATAATTCCTGAGTAGTACCACTCAAACCTTATCACTCGTGCCTGAACTTAATCAGTCTTGTATTCACTGATGTCAGACAGATGAATACATCTCACTGCGATCCAACAATACTCCACCCCTGCGTACCAGCATGTCAAGTAACCAAGACAGACTACTTATTCCGACAATGTCGCAACCATCCGGACAGACGTATCCTCATACGCTGTCTCGGCTGTGATTAGGTTTATGTCTCACTAGGTCAAGTGATCATACTGTCTTCTGCGATCTACAACACGCCGTATGATCGTCCCTATCGGTGAGACAAGAGGATACCGTTGTTCATACATGTACGATTGTAAACAGATTGGAGAAATAAACCGTTGTATACTCATTGTAATAAATGCTTTCAGTATACAAAACCCATCAGAAGAATCTTAGAATATAATGCAAGAATTGCATCCCTGTTCTTGAGAGATGGCTTGGTCTAAGGTTTTCACTAATTATTAATTTCTAGTGTCAAAAGCATCCTGACATGGTAGTGAAATTAAATGGATTGGGGCTTAAAACCCACAGTTCTAGTTGAGGGTGACATCGTAAACGTCTACGAGTGTAGCTTGCGGTGGGAACTCTTGGGCAATTAGTGGAAAACATTTGTATTTGATTTATTAAAAGGTTTTCAATGCATTTGTTTTTGAAGTTCTACATGTATGTTCTTATTTAAGATTCTTTATTGTTTCAGTTATGTCTATGTCTATTGTCGATCATTACTTGCTCTCAATCCTTTAACTGGTCCAAACTTCCCTAAATGGAGTTTTTGCATCAAACACGTCCTTTATCTGAAAAATCAAGCATACGTTCTTTTTATGGTTCCATTGTTGCGTATTCGTCATAAGGTCTGCAAACTTGAGATTGAATTTTATGAAAGATGGGAGGACGCTGATGAGTTCGCCTTCTGGCTCATTACGGGTTCTCTATCTAGAGAATTAAGGCACAAGTATGAGTACCTAGAAAGGGCTGGAGAGATCTGGAAGGAACTCTCGACAGCCTATGGCAACGTGGAGCGGACTATTAACTATACGCTTGTACATGACCTTGTGTGCAAGAAGATGGTTGAAGATAGTTCGGTGACAGAGCACATGATGTCTATGATTGATCTCATGAGACAGTTCACTGTGCGGGGTGGTAATATCAGTGCACAAGGCGAGATTGATATCATCCTGAACTCTCTTCCTGAATCCTTTTATGACTTTAAGGTAGTTGCTGCTGCAAGGGGAGAGTATGCTCTGCATGAGCTACTTTAGGACCTTGTGGTGGAGCAATCTTCCATGCGAGCACGGATGCCTGTTCTGACTGCTTCTAGTACTTGTTCGACAACCTCTATGACAGTGCTGAAAGCAAGCTCAGGAAAGCAGTCAGTGAAAGCAAGTCAAGGAAGGTGAAGAGGGTTAAAGTCACTCCAAAGAAGAAGAGGTGTGCTGGATGCGGAAAGGTGGATTGTCCGAAAGCTAAGGGACAAGGCACGTTATTTGCATTTGTAACGGAAACATATTTAGCATTGGTTTCTACTCATTCGTGGGTAGTGGATACTGGAGCTACTGATCATGTTTGTTACATTTTGTAGGGGTTCAAACCGAGGAGGGTGCAGAAGAATGACGAGGTTACCATCTCAATGGGGAACGCAGCACAAGTGAGTGCAGCTGCCATTGGAGATTTCACCTTGTACTTTGATGATTCTGTTTTAACTTTGAGAGATGTTTTGTACGTGCCAGATTTTTGGCGGAACCTTATTTCAGTTTCCAAACTTTATGTTGATGGATATTCAGTTATTTTTTATAGTGGTGTTTCTATCATTGGTAATAACGGTGTTATCTGTCCTGGGATGCTGAATAATTCTCTCTATGTTGTTAACAGTAATCATAAGTCTTCCGCAAGTATTGCATGTAATTCATCCGTAATTGATAATCCTAGAAAGAGAAAACTTACTTCTTCTGATGAGGATCTTACATATCTCTGGCACTTGAGACTGGGTCACATCAGCTTGAAGCGGATTCAGAGACTTGTAGATGACGGTACATTGGACTTAGTCCGGGCTGTACCTTATCAAGTCTGCGAATCCTGCATCGAGGGCAAGATGTCAACTAGGACTTTCAAGGCTAGTCAGTCTCGAGCAGAGGAAGTGTTGGAATTGATCCATTCTGACTTATGTGGACCGATGTCCACGCAGGCTCGTGGAGGGTACGAGTACTTCGTCACTTTCATTGACGATTACTCAAGGTATGGATAAGTTTACCTGCTTCGCTACAAGTCTGAATGCTTTGAGAAATTCAAAGAGTTCAAGGCGGAAGTAGAAAAGAAGGTTGGGAAAACTATCAAGTCACTGCGATCTGACCGCGGTGATGAATACCTCGGTAACGAGTTCCTGCAGTATTTGTCAAAAAACAAGATTACATCCCAGTGGACTGCACCGGGTACTCCCCAGCAAAACGGTGTAGCTGAAAGAAGAAATAGGACTCTTCTAGAGATGGTAAGATCAATGATGAGTTATGCAAACTTACCAATCTCGTTTTGGGGCTACGCATTGGAGACAGCAGCTTACGTGCTTAATGTGGTTCCTTCTAAATCAGTTCCTGAGACGCCTTCTGAGCTCTTCCTTGGTCGCAAACCTAGTTTGTGCAAGTTTAGAGTATGGGGATGTTCGGCACATGTACTGTCGAAGGAACCTGATAAGTTAGAAAGCAGGTGAAAAGTAATGTTTTTCATAGGGTATCCCTGGCAAACGAAAGGTGGTTACTTTTACTGTCCTGAGAGTCAAAGAGTCGTTGTTAGCACCAATGCTAGATTCTTGGAGGACGAGTATGTGAGTAATCACAAGTCAAGGAGTGATATCGTTCTTCAAGAAATTGAGAACGAGAATGCAATTCCAAGGGAATGGGAACGTGTAGATGTGGGTGCACCTGTGAGAGGCACAACACCACAGACACGTTCTTCAGTGCAAGGTGCAGGACCACAAGTTACTGCATCTACTACTAACACGGCACCGATGCCTCGTCGTAGTGGGAGAGTTATTTTCCAGCCGGAAAGGTACATGTTTGTGGGTGAGTCTTTGGACTTGAGCCTGGAAGACGGACATGAGGACTCTGACCCACTGACTTACGAAGAGGCAGTGCAGGACAAGGATGTTGCCAAATGGCGTGTCACCATGGATTCTGAAATTGTATCCATAACTGCTATGGATGTATACCAGAAAACTGATTTGTCGAATGGCTTTAGGGCCATAGGGTGCAAATGGGTATACAAGAGAAAGAAAGGGGTGGATGGAAAGATCACGGCTTTTAAAGCCAGGCTGGTGGCAAAGGGTTATAGTCAGAAAGAGGGCATTGACTATGACGAAACCTTTTCACTCGTAGCCATGCTCAAATCCATCTGGATACTCCTTGCCATAGCTGCGCATATGGACCTCGAGATCTGGCAGATGGATGTCAAAACCGCTTTTCTAAACGGTTACCTTGAAGAAGGTAGGGACATCTATATGCAGCAACCTGAGGGTTACATAAGCAAGGGAGAAGAACATCTTGTCTGGAAGCTTAGGAAGTCCTTGTATGGACTTAAGCAAGCTTCAAGGTCGTGGAACTTACGTTCACCAATGTGATTAAATCCTATGGATTTGCACAGTTGGAAAATGAAAGTTGTGTTTACCGACTTTGTGTCAATGGGAGCTTGGTCTTCCTTGCACTATACGTTGATGACATACTCCTATTTGGAAACAACGAGGGAGTGATGTCGGAAATCAAGGCTTGGTTATCCGAACAGTTTCAAATGAAGGATCTGGGAGAAGCTGGCTACATTATTGGGATTAAGGTCTTACGAGATCGTAAGGGAAGAATGTTGAGCTTATCCCAGGCGTCCTATGTGGATACTGTGATTGCCCGGTTCAGCATGCAACTCGCCATGAAAGGCTTGCTACCTTTCAGACATGGCGTTCATCTTTCTAGTGGGCAGTGTCCTCAGACACAGCGGGAGAAAGATGAGATGAGTCTTGTACCATATGCGTTGGCAGTGGGTAGCCTCGTGTATGCGATGTTGTGTACCAGACCAGATATCTGTTATGTCGTTGGCATGGTAGCAAGATATCAGTCTAACCCTGGACAGGTGCACTGGACTGCTGTAAAGCACATTCTCAAGTATTTGAAGAGAACTAGGAATTACTGCCTAGTTTATCAAAGTGAGGATTTGTGCCCTGTGGGTTACACAGACTCGGATCTCCAAGGGGACCAGGATGAGAAGAAATCGACCTCAGGATATGTGTTTACCCTGGGAAGTGGAGCTGTATCTTGGAGGAGCTCAAAGTAGAAATGCATTGCTGACTCCACCATGTTGCTGCCTCCGATGCCTCGAAAGAGGGGGTATGGCTCAAGAACTACCTTTTAGAGTTGGGCGTGATCCCGAGTTTGCCGAGGAGCATCACAATTTATTGTGATAACTCTGGTGCAGTGGCAAACTCAAAGGAACCACGGTCTCACAGGGCAAGCAAACACATAGAGAGAAAGTACCATATCATACGAGAAATCGTATCGAGGGGCGATGTGCAAATTAAGAAGATTGACACTGCTGACAATCTTGCTGATCCATTTACAAAGAGCTTGCCGCAGAAAGTTTACGAAAGACATATTCGTGAGCTGTGTCTGAGGTGGATGCCGACCACTGATAGTGGTTAAAGAGACAACAGACTAGATAGACGGACTGTATACTCTGTAATAGCTTAGTTATGCTTTGAGTATAAGTGGGAGATTGATGGGTTTTGTATACAGAAAGCATTTATTATAATGAGTATACAACGGTTTATTTCTCCTATCTGTTAACAATCTTACATGTATGAACAATGGTATCCTCTTGTCTCACCGATAGGGACGATCATACGGCGTGTTGTAGATCGCAGAAGACAGTATGATCACTTGACCTAGTGAGACATAAACCTGATCACAGTCGAGACAGCGTATGAGGATACGTCTGTTCGGATGGCTGCGGCATTGTCGGAATAAGTAATCTGTCTTGGTTACTTGACATGCTGGTACGCAGAGGTGGCATATTGATGGACCGCAGTGAGATGTATTCGTCTGTCTGACATCAGCGAATACAAGATCTCATTATATTGATTGAGTCCAAACCCTAACGAAGGTTCAGGGGTTTGCACGGGTTAACTGTTGCTTTGACTTGCCATGGTGGAGAGCCTAAGTAACGTGCCTGTATATCCGCATCTTGGGTAACAGCAGTTCGTGTAGTACCGCCTGAGACTGGGTTTAGGTAACCATATCCGAGTAATAGGATGGGGACATTCCCTGAGGAGCTCAATGACATTCGTCGTGCCAAAGTCCTGCAGGCTGATTAAGTTCAGGCACGAGTGATAAGGATTGAGTGGTACCACTCAGGAATAATAAGATATTAATTAATTATAGTTAGAGCTTGTCAGAGACTCCGATTAATTAATGAATATCCGGTAACCTTAAATTTGGAGATTCTCAATTAATGCAGCCTGTTCTCATAACGTGGTAATAAAGGGGTAGGTCAGTATTAATTCTGTGGTGAAAAAGAATTAATATTAATTAATTAATTGTGTCCTTGGTTGTGGACATGGGAATTAATTAATTTATAGGCCCACTTTATTATTTGCATTAGGTCCCAGGTCTGGCCCAAATTAATATGCTGAATTGAGCCCAGGAGCCCATTAGGGTTTACAACCCTAGGTCTATAAATAGACAGCTCTCTCTCATAAGTTGCAATTAACACAACAACAGAAACCCTAGAGAGAGAGATAGTGGGCGCTGTTTTCAAAGAGAAAGGGAGGAGAATTTCGATTCTGGTCCTGCTCAAACCACAGATCTACGAAGTCCTCACCAGTAGTAGATTTGAACAGCATTGGGATACAGATCTGAAGACCTGATCTGGAGAACAGAATTCTATTTCTTTTCTTTCTTTTATTTTCAAATTTATCTAAAAATTAGAGTTCTAATTTCTGTTTCCGCAGATAAAATCGAATTGCGTGGTTGATTTAAAGTTGGAAATTCAAACGCAAAAGATCAGATCAGACTCGACGGAATTACGGTAATCCCTCAATCCACAAATCTGAGTATTAAATTCATAGGAGCATGCTAGGGTTTATTATGTATTTAATTGTACACAATACCCATAAATCGATCCGGTTCAAATTGGTTTTGGTGATTCGATTCACGGGAAAACCCTACATAAAACCCGCAGTTCTGGTTGAGGGTGACATCATAAACGTCTACGAGTATAGCTTGCGGTGGGAACTCTTGGGCTATTAGTGGAAAACATTTGTACTTGATTTATCAATAGGTTTTCAATGCATTTGTTTTCGAAGTTCTGCATGTATGTTCTTATTTAAGATTCTTTATTGTTTCAAATATGTCTATGTCTACTGTTGATCATATTCTTGCTCTTAATCCTTTAACTGGTCCAAACTTCCCTGAATGGAGTTTTTGCATCAAACACTTCCTTTATCTGAAAAATCGAGCACATGTTCTTTTCATGGATCCACTTGTGTCTGGCTTTGATGAGGTTTGTGAAATTGAGCTTTGATTTTTATGAAAGATGGGAGGATGCTGATGATTTCGCCTTTTAGCTTATCATGGGTGCCCTATCTAGAGAATTAAAGCACAAGTATGAGAACCTTGAAAGGGCTGGAGAGCTCTGGAAGGAACTCTCGACAACTTATGGCAGTGTGGAGCGGACTATTAACTATAGGCTTGTGCACGATCTTGTGTGCAAGAAAATGGTTGAGGATAGTTCGGTGACAGCGCACATGATGTCTATGATTGAGCTCATGAGATAGTTCACTGTGTGGGGACGTAATATCAATGCACAAGGCGAGGTTGATATCATCCTGAATTCTCTTCCGGAATCTTATTATATCTTTAAGGTAGTTGCTGCTGCAAGGGGAGAGTGTGCTCTGCATGAGCTACTTGAGGACCTTGTAGTGGAGCAATCTTCCATGCGAGCACGAAAACCTGTTCTAACTGTTTCCAGTACTAGTTGGACAACCTCTAAGGTTGGAGATGATGGTGTTGAAAGCAAGTTCAGGAAAGCAGGCAGTGAAAGCAAGTCAAGAAAGAAGAAGAGAGTCAAGGTCACTCCAAAGAAAGACAGGTGTGCTGGGTGCGGAAAGGTGACTTGTCCGAATGCCAAGGGATAAGGTACGTCATTTGCATTTGTAACAGAAACATGTTTAGCATCAATTTCTACTCATTCATGGGTAGTGGATACTAGAGCTAATGATCATGTTTGTTACATTTTGCAGGGGTTCACACCGAGGAAGGTGCTGAAGAATGACAAGGTTACTACCTCGATGGGGAATGCAGCACAAGTGAGTGCAGCTTCTATTGGAGATTTCACCTTGTACTTTGATGATTCTGTTTTGACTATGAGAGATGTTTTATATGTGCCGGATTTTTGGCAGAACCTTATTTCAGTTTCCAAATTTTATGTTAATGGATATTCAATTATTTTTTATAGTGGCGTTTCCATCATTGGTAATAACGGTGTTATCTATCTTGGGATGTTGAATAACTCTCTCTATGTTATTAACTGTAATCATAAGTCTTCCGCGAGTATTGCATGTAACTCATCCAAAATTGATAATCCTAGAAAGAGAAAACTTACTTCTTCTGATGAGGATCTTACATATGCAATTCAATGTGTTTTCTTTTGGATTTCTATCTGCGATGAGTGGCTAGAAACCCTAGCGGGTTCTAGGGTTTGATATTATTATGGATGCATGTCAGGATTAATTAATTAGGTTCATGATTCCTGTGTTTATTTTCAAATTCTAATTTAATTCAAGGACCGAGAGGTGACGATTAATTTAGATTTCTAGCTATTGATAGAAAGACCGAGAGGTGAATATTGATAGTGGGATTAGGAATGCATGATACAATTTACACTATCCAAAAAGATGTACTAGACTGTAGGAATTGAACTGATTTGCTTATCAGATTGACTAATTTGGTGTACTTGAGACCTAGCGGAGATAGTCACTAATTAGTAATCTAGGTTATATTTGCCAAACAAGAAAATATTGCATTGTTGCAGTATTCCACCTGTTAAATTAATTGTTCTACATGTTATCCATAATAAGAATTCTTCCCTAGAATCTATGTTCTTTTAAATTTGATTTCAAAACCTCTTTAATTTTCAGCATTATTATCTTTATTTTCCAAATCAAAACCCTGATTTTCTGTTCACTTAAACAATAAATTTTAGAATCATAATTAGTACATAGGATATTTTCCCCACACAATTCCCCTGGATTCGATAACCTTAGGGTCTACAAATTTATTTGCCACTGTTGCTATAATTAATCTGTAGATTTTACAGTGAACAATGTCCACACAGGCTCGTGGAGGTTATGAGTATTTCGTCACTTTCACTGACGACTACTCAAGATACGGATATGTTTACCTGCTTCGCTAAAAGTCTGAATGCTTTGAGAAATTCAAAGAGTTCAAGGCTGAGGTAGAAAAGGAGGTCAGGAAAACTATCAAGTCACTGCAATCTGACCGCGGTGGCGAATACCTCGGTAAGGAGTTCCTGCAGTATTTCTCAGATCACGGGATTACATCCCAGTGGACTGCACCGGGTACTCCCCAGCAAAATGGTGTAGCTGAAAGAAGAAATAGAACTCTTTTAGAGATGGTAAGATCAATGATGAGCTATGCAAGCTTACCCATTTTGTTTTGGGGATACGCATTGAAAACAGCGGCTTGCGTATTGAATGTGGTGCCATCTAAATCGGTTCCTAAGACACCTGATGAGCTCTTCCTTGGTCGCAAACCTAGTTTGTGCTAGTTCAGAGTATGGGGTTGTCTGGCACACGTGCTGACGAAAGAACCTGATAAGTTAGAAAGCAGGTCTAAAGTAATGTTGTTTATAGGGTATCCCAGGCAAACGAAAGGTGGTTACTTTTATTGTCATGAGAGTCGTTGTTAGCACCAACGCTAGATTCTTGGAGGACGAGTACATGAGAAACCACAAGTCAAGGAGTGATATCGTTCTTCAAGAAATTGAAAATGAGAAAGCGAATCCAAGGGAAGGAGAACGTGCGAATGTGGGTGCACCTGTGAGAGTTTCAGCACCACAGGCGCGTTCTTCAGTGCAAGGTGCAGAACCACAAGTTACTGCACCTACTACTGACACAACACCGATGCCTCGTCACAGTGGGAGAGTTATTTTCCAACCAGAAAGGTATATGTTCGTGAGTGAGTCTTCAGACTTGAGCACGGAAGACAGACATGAGGACTCTGACCCGCTGACTTACGAAAAAGCAGTGCAGGACAAGGATGTTGAAAAATGGCGTATTGCCATAGATTCTGAGATTGAATCCATAACTGCTATGGATGTATACCAGAAAGCTGAGCTGCCGGATGGCTTTCGAGCCATAGGGTGCAAGTGGGTATACAAGAGAAAGTAAGGAGTGGATGGTGAAATTACGGCTTTTAAAGCCAGGCTGGTGGCAAAGGGTTATAGTCAAAAGTGTAGGGTTTGAGTCTACGATGGACAACACGAGTTGCCATTATGAATTTCTTGCCAAGGATCGTTCTTAGGATACCAGGAATAAATTTTAATTAAATAAACCATGCGAATCCTATGCATGCTCCTACAATATTAATTGTAAAGGATGGATCTAGAGAATACCTGATTTCACCGTTCGATCTACAGGACAGATCGGAGAATAACAACGATGAAATAGATCTGGATCTTAGATCTGGATCTGGACGCCGGCGATGAGTGGTTGTTCCTACAGATCTGATCTTCTGATCTGTTCCCTTGCTCCTTGGAAATCTGGTGAGGATTATCCACCAAGTTGGATCCGAGATCTGGAGAAATCGATCAGTTTCTCCCTACAGGATCAGCCGTCGCCCCCTCTCTCAAATTATACTGAAAACCCTAGTTTTCACAACATTGATGATCTGATAGAGAGAAGGCCTATATATAGTGTTAGGGTTTTGAGAAACCCTAACCCTAATGGGCTGTGAGCAATTAATGGGCCAGACCAGGGATCAGATGCAAATAATAAAGTGGGCCCTCTTTATTAATTAATTCTTCCTTGTTCAACCCAGAACATAATTAATTAATAAAACATTGTTTTAACCTTCACCACGGTAACAATGCTGACTCGCCCCTTTATTACCACGTTATTAGGAACGGGTTGCACCAAACTAACATGATCCACATATTTAAGGTTTTAGACATTCATTAATTAATTTGGTGTTGGGAAATCTGGCTGTTTTCCTTCCACAGGGGCGCACGAATTACAAGGCATTATTGCTAGAGCCTAAAGGGGGAAATTGTTAGATATTAGCCTTGGTGTTTTGGTGGATCAAATCCTAAGTCCAACCAGCGTCAGTTGTCTCTAGAATAGCTCTAGTCTCAAATGTAAAGTCCTGTATAGGTATTTTGAGTTGTAAGTCGCAGCTGATCAAGACTCATGCTGGCTACTGTTCACCAGCATGAGATGTGCTTACCAGTTGAGGGATGCCTCACCAGCAAGCGACTGACCAAGACTCATGCTGATACTGTTCATCAGCATAGAGTTGAGCTATCGACTGGCTACTGTTCACCAGTGGGAAGATTTCATCAGCAGGAGGCTGACAGATCTACCAGCAGAATATGTGTTCTGGTTGACACTATTCACCAGCGGTGAAGCCACCAGTCACGGGAGAATTCAAGAGATAACATCAGACGAATTGGTAGACCTTGATTGTGCTAAGGCAAGTCACCAGCAGAGACTGCCAGCACAAGATCACCAGCATGATCTGCCAGTCGAAGGTTATCATCAGAATTGAAGATTCGCTCTCCCGAAGACATAGAGACAAAGAGAAGATTCGTCTGAGGAATGTGCTGACAAAGAAGGACTTTAAGGACGGCTAACTTAAAGTCTAATCAGCTCAAGACTCCAGTTCTTGATTCCCTACTGACGAATAGTGCCGTTCTGACACAAAGAGATCTGTGTCAGATAAAGCGGTCGCAGGCATGGCACTTTCCTGAAAATGCTACCTGCAGCCGTCTGAAGTACATCTGGAGTCAGAAGACCTTTCCGGATGTGTGCAACGGCTAGTATTTGAATCTGAATCTCACGTCTATAAATACGTGAGATCCAACAGCATTCAATACTCTTGACCTACCGAAAGCTCAAACGCATTCATATCAGCGAATAAGCAATCTTTCGAGGCTTTTCTTAAAGCTACTCCGTGTGTCAATCATTTGAACACGAGACTCCAAGCTTCTAGCTTGTGAGTTATTGATCTCATTTGGTGTTCTTTCTCATTCCGAGGAAGAACATAGCAGCTCTTGAGCCAGCCAGCTCCAGAGTTATTACGGGCAGTTTTGCCGCCAGCAAGAGTCAAGTTCTTGGGAGAACTCAACACCCAATCAGTCGGAGGAGGAGGTTGAAGTGACGTGCTCGCACTCCATCCATCTGACGAGAGTTGAAGAAGGACAAGGACCGGGAGCGGTTGATCCAGTGGACTGGTAGACAAGGCATCTACCAGCTGGAAATAGATCGTAGGAAATCTTGTACCGGATTACTCTTTTTAGTGAATTTCCAGTGCTTCGACTGGAGAGTGGACGTAGATCTGTTGATCGAACCACTATAAAATATCCTTGTTATTTACTGCTTTCAGCATTTGATTACTGATTTAAAACCCAGCACCCAAGTGCTGGAGTATAACTGAAACCAGTTTATAACTGTGCAAACTCGACTCTAAAATTTTCTAAGTCCTGAGTCATCAGCTGACCAGCCAGTTGCCAGTCAGCTGAATACTCAGTTGCCAGTTGACTTACCAGCTGACAAGGTCCCAGTCAGCTGTGTAACCAGCAGAGTGCAAGAAACGAACTTACGCATTTTCCGCTGCCAAGTTATACCCTTATATCCGGGACCAACAAGTGGTATCAGAGCGGACGGTTCTTACAGACCGTTCGTTTTTGTGTCGCTTAGGACCGTGATCCACGTTTCCTTGCACTCCTGTTTGTTTGTCTGTTTGTCTAGCTCAGGTACTTCAAGATGAATATCCCAAAGCTAATGGACTACAAGACGGAGAAGCACTCTACATGGCGAAAGAGGACGCTTATCTCCCTGAAGAGCATCCATCCAGACATGAAAGATGTACTGGAGACAGGGCCAATAGAGATCACCAAGATTCAGCATCAGCTGGGAGATCGTCCAGCTGCGGTGGTCCCAAAGCCCCAAGATGAATGGAATGCTGAGGACAGAAAGCGGAATCAGCTGGATTCCATTGCACATGAGCTGATCCTTGCGTGCCTTCCAGAATCGCTGATGGAGGACGCACTGCAGTTTGATACTGCTAAGGGAGTATGGGATTTTCTTGATAGTTTATGTCAAGAAACTGACCAAATGAAACGCAACAAATTGCAGGTTGCGGTGGATAAATATGAGTCCTTCCAGATGCTGACTGGAGAAACCATCAAGGAGATGGAGGCGAGATTCAACGCCATTGTCAGCGAGCTGAAGTCTCTGGGCAGGGAGTACGAAAATGCTGATCTTAACTCGAAGATCCTGTCCAAGATGCCGAAGGAGGATTGGTTTGTGAAAACCACCGCACTAAAGGAGAAAGATTTATCCAAACTAACTCCTAAAGAAGTGTTTGCTCAGTTGCAGGCACATGAATGGGATATCCAGATGGTGAATAAAAACGAGGCTATCAGGAATGTTGGATCCCCCAGCGTTAAGGCTCAGGACGAAGCTTACTTCGTCAAGAAGGACTTCAAGCGGATGCCCAAGAAGCCCTTCCATGCTGACAGGCCTGCTGGGCAGACCAACCAGCCGAAGGAGATCCCATCCACGTCAGGATCTTACTCCAAAAGTGGCGAGAGCTCTATCGCTGAACTTGAGCAGCAAATGAAACGACTGGCCGTCCTACTGGAAAAGGCTAAGTCAAAGCAGGGAGTCTCTTCAAGCTCAACTGACGGGAAATTCGTCAAAAGAGCTCCTCGTGCTTGCTATCAATGCCAATCCCCTGACCATTTAAAATTTGAATGTCCGCAGGTGGACAAAACTGAGAGGGAACGGCTGAAGAAGCTCTTTGAAGAGCGTGCCTCCAAGGCAGTTGCCAAAGCCATGCTGACAAGGACTGAAGTTCCTGATATCCCCGACCATGATGATGGGGAATACGAGTCAGATGGAGAGTCTGAAGAAGAAGCTCTTCTGGCATTCATGGCTGCTCTAGGAGAAGTGTCAGCTGAAGAAGATGCTGACAAGGAAGAACATCTGGCATTGACTGCTGATGATGAGGTACAATCAGATCCTCAATTGCATATCATGCCTGTTCAATTCATAGACGATTCTGAGTCGCATTGCTCCGACTCAGAAGATGTCACTTTAGATGTTCTTCAGCATGAGTTTTTAAAATTTTATGAAATGAAAAATGTTTTAGCTGGCGAAAACACTTCTCTGAAAAATCAAGTTTCCATTTTGACCAGTGAGATTGAAAAATCTAGGTCACTCAGCGAAGAGCTAGAAACTTTGAAAAAGGCTCATTTCGACTTGCTCCAAGATTTTCAAAGTACAAAAACTGAGCGAGATAACCTTCACAGTCTCGTTCTGGAGCAAGAAAATAAAATCAATTTTCTAAACAAGGGCTCTAAGGATTTAGAGGCAGCTCTAAGTCATTGGAGAAAACCTTATGATAAATCCGGGTTGGGATTTACAAATGATTCGAGCATAAACCAACCCAATGCTGGTAAGGGTAAGGGCAGAATGGTAAATGAGTCAGCACCAGCTGGTGCTGCCAGCATACCTCGTATGGCTGATCGGCAAAGGAATCATCAGCCCAGATATAGAGGTGAGTCATCACGACAACAACCTCGACTGGCAAATTCCTCTGCTGACAGGACGCCAGCACACCCTAAGAAGCTGACTAAGCCAAAATATTCCAAGGCAAGGAAGTCAGCACCAGCAGCCAGTGGAACCCGACAGCCAGCACCAGCTGTCCAGAGGTTCCACACACAACCTTACAAGTATGCCAGTTGCCAGCATACTTACAAGGGGTCCCACTCTCAGCAGAATACTGAGAGAAGGACAATTCCCGATAGGAGGAATACCTATCGGAGGCCTGAGCCCAATCAAATGTTTTCATCAAGGGCTAGGAAGGCTAACCACCGTGGTCCACAGTTCCAAAGACCACCAAGGCAGCACAAGCGGTCGGAAAGAAATTTCCGATCTCCTCAGAAGAAGAATACTTCTAGAGGAACTGCACACACAGCCACACCTTCCAAAAACAATTCCATGCATTATTTTAAGAGGAAGGGAAAGGCCATGAGTGATGTCAGCAAGGGTAACACTGAGCTGAAGATTACTCAAATCTGGATTCCGAAAGGAATGTTCCAGAGATCTAACCCTGCAGGACCCGCTGATGATCGGGGACCTAAATGATTTCATTTTTCTTGCAGGAACAGGATCATGCGTATCAGCTTCAGAGGTCGAGCGAGTGGATCATTGACAGTGGTTGCTCCGCTCATATGACTGGTGAGGAGTTCTTGTTTTCGGAGCTCACCAAGGTCAGAGGACCTCCAGTTATTTTTGGTGATAACTCCAAGGGCAGAGTTATCAGCAAGGGATGCATAGAGAAGGATGATGTGCGTATTGTCAACGTGTCCCTTGTTACCAACCTGAAGCACAACCTCCTGAGCATCAGCCAGCTGTGCGACAATGGTTACACCATTGTGTTTGACAAATCCGGGTGCCAGATCAAGAATGAAGAATCTGGCGAGACCAAGCTGAAAGGTGTCCGCAAAGGAGGGTTGTATGTCGTTGACTGGCAAAGCGGGAAGACTGATACATGCTTTGTTGCCACCAGTTCCATGGAGACCAACTGGCTGTGGCACAAAAGGTTAAGTCATTTGAATTTCAAAACTATTAATTATCTAACCAAGCATGATCTTGTAGATGGTCTTCCCAAGGGCGGGTTCAAGAAGGAAGGGATTTGCAAGGCCTGCCAGCAAGGCAAACAGACCAAGAAATCCTTCAAGAGCCAGTCGCCAGTTCACCCTAGTACCAGTCAGGTACTCGAGCTGTTACATATGGACCTGTTTGGACCAGTAACGCCGCAAACCATTGGAGGAAGACGATATTCGCTGGTGGTAGTCGATGACTACTCGCGCTATACATGGGTGAAGCTTCTCAGAACAAAGGATGAGGTGAAGGTGATTCTTCCAGAGTTGATCATCCAAGCTCAGAAGCAGAGAGAAGCTGTCGTGAAGCGAATTCGTTCGGACAATGGGACTGAATTCTGCAACGGTCCGCTGATGGATTTTTGCGCGGAGGCCGGGATCAAACATGAGAGATCTACACCAAGGCAACCACAGCAAAATGGACTGGCAGAACGTAGGAACAGGACGTTGAAGGAAGCAGTCCGATCCATGCTGGCTGAGTCTGGTTTGGGTCAGAGTTTCTGGGGAGAGGCGTTGGTGACTGCTTGCTATACTCAGAATAGGAGCGGGATCAACGACAGACTTCAGAAAACTCCCTACGAAGTGTACTTCGGTCGTAAGCCTACTTTAGCTCATCTTCGTGCATTCGGTTCTCCATGTTATATCCATAATAATGGGAAGTCGAACTTAAATGCTTTCTCGCCTAAAGCTGATGAGGGTGTGTTTGTCGGATATGGACACCCCTCTCACAAGGGCTATAGAGTATTTAACAAGACTACCCAGCTTGTGGAAATAACATGCAATGTTGTTTTTGATGAAGCTACGTTAGTGCGCAGGACCTTACGCCAACTGGCTGAAGATGTTCCTGAGGTTGAGGATGTTAGCGACCAGTTGGGCAGGAATTCTTCCGATGCTCAACCAACTGGTTCGACTAGACCTATGAATGGATCATCTTCACAACCAGTTCCCTCAGGTGCCCATCAGCAACCTGAGAGGGTCGGTGATGCAAATGACCTTGCTGAGACCTTACACTCAATCTCCCTGAGTGGACCCAGTAACAATCTAGGGGGAATCCCTACTGGCCTTTTTGAAGAAGAAGGCAGTGATGGACCAGCTGGAGAGGATGTTCCAGCTGATGCTGACAACATTGGTGGAGATTCAGACAACCAGTCAGACGGTGATGCTGATGAAGTTGTTCCAACTGGTGAAGGTCCAGCACCAGCTGATGTTGCAGCTCCGACTGGTGGAAATGTGGAAGCACCAGTCGTCAGGACAGATGAACCTGTTTTACAGCCGGCACCAGCAGTCGCTGGTCCTCCCAAATGGCTGAGGGATCACCCATCTGATGCTATTCTCGGTGATCCGGAAGGTTCTGTCCAGACTCGACACGGCAGAGCGCTTTTATCTTGCTTTATTTCTCAGATGGAACCTACGACCATCAAAGATGCGCTCGAATCTGCCGATTGGATCAATGCCATGCACGAAGAGCTTGCGGAGTTCACTCGCAACAATGTTTGGGACTTGGTAGAGAGGCCATCACACCAGTCAGTGATTGGCACCAAGTGGGTTTTTAAGAACAAGCGAGATGAAGATGGCATTGTGGTCCGAAACAAAGCTCGTCTAGTCGCCAAGGGCTATAGACAGTGTGAAGGGATCGATTTCGATGAGACCTTCGCACCAGTTGCCAGGATGGAGGCGATACGGCTGTTTTTGGCTTATGCAGCGTATCACGGCTTCACAGTGTTCCAGATGGACGTGAAGAGCGCCTTCCTGAATGGCGAGCTAAAAGAGGAGGTTTATGTCGAGCAACCTCCAGGCTTTGAGATAGGCACCAAGGTATACAAGCTGAGAAAGGCCCTGTATGGATTGAAACAGGCGCCCAGGGCTTGGTATGAAACGTTGTCACAATTTCTCACCAGCAATGGATTTCGGAAAGGGAAAATTGATAGGACTCTCTTTCTTCTCAACGATGGAGCTGACATGCTGATGGTGCAGATCTATGTCGATGACATCATCTTCGGATCCAAGAACATATCTCTCTGTGAGAAGTTTTCTAAGCTGATGCAGACCTCATTCCAGATGAGTATGATGGGCAAGCTGACATACTTCCTAGGACTTCAAGTCCAGCAATCAGCTGATGGTATTTTTATCAGCCAGCGGAAGTATACCAAGGATCTTATTCAGAAATATTGCCCAGAGAAGACTAAGTCTCTAAGGATCCCGATGAGTACCAGCTGCCAGATATTTCTTGATGAGCAAGGGGAATCAGTTGATCCTACTGTTTACCGAGGAATTATTGGATCACTCCTCTATCTCACTGCCAGCAGACCCGACATTTCGTATTCAGTCGGAGTGTGTGCCAGATTTCAAGCTAATCCTAAGAAGTCACACATGGAAGCTGCTAAACGGATTGTGAAATATCTGAAGGGGACAGAATCTCTTGGAATATGGTATCCCAGAAATGATGAGCTTACGCTTATCGGATATTCAGATTCAGATTTCGCTGGATGCCGTATTGACCGCAAGAGTACCAGTGGTACGTGTCAGTTTCTCGGACACAAGCTGATTAGCTGGTTCAGCAAGAAGCAGCACTCTGTAGCTACTTCTACCACTGAGGCTGAGTATGTTGCCGCTGCCAGTTGCTGTGCTCAAATTATTTGGCTCAAGCAACAACTGGCTGATTATGAAGTGGACACTGGCTGTGTTCCTATTTATTGCGACAACAACAGTGCTATGTGCATCACGAAGAATCCGGTTCATCACTCCAGGACCAAGCACATAGACATTCGACATCACTTCATTCGTGATCATGTCGAGAAGAAGGATGTCAGCGTGGACTACATTCGTACTGAAGATCAACTGGCTGACATCTTCACAAAGCCCCTGCCAGAAGCAAGATTCAAGGAGTTGTGCATCAAACTCGGTCTTATGGAGATTGATGCGAGCCTTAATGATGAGGAAGAATGAGTCCAAGCTCTCATTCTGTTCTTGATTCTCTGGCGTATGCTGATTACAACTGAGTCCAAGTTCTCAGTTGTGGTGTTTCTCGACTAGTGGTGTCTACCAACCACAGATGATATCTACTGGCGGACTTTATCCCTCAATTGTCCAAGGAAATGAGTCCCAGCTCTCATTTCATCTTGCCAGCTTTTATCTTCCGCTGAAGCGAAATTGGGTCCCAGCTGCCACCTTCTAGCAGTGTTGAAGAAATGGATCCACTTCCAGTTGCCAGCAGATAACTGGTGGTCATTCCCACGACTGGCGAAAATTGAGTCCAAGCTCTCAATTTGGTTAAGGTCGCTAGTCTGATCATCAAGTGGTATCAGTTGCTAACTGATGAGTTTGCCAGCAGGACGTGCTACCAGCAAGTGGTTGATTTCTCAAGTGGTCTCAGTTGCTAACTGATGATGTATATCTACAAGGTGGTATCAGCTGCTAACTGAAGAAATTATCATCAAGTGGAGAAATGGCTCTTCAATAAGTGGTATCAGTTGCTAACTGATGAGTTTGCCAGCAGAATGTATTATAAGCATGTGGTATCAGTTGCCAACTGATGAAGAGGCCAACCAGTTAGGGGGAAGTATGCGACTGGCGTATGCTGGTGATGCCCAGCCAAGCCAGCTGTCGCAGAAATGGCGGGATCGTTCGAATCCGGCTGGAGCAGCGTTTTTCCTCCTACCGTACTGAAATGGCGCAGCAAATGGAGACGTTCACCTCTGGGGTGTCCTCCTTTTTGGTGCGGATCCAAGAGGGGGAAAGGGCGCGAGCAGCTGCTGAGGAGGAGAGAGCTCGGCTCGCTGAAGAGGAAAGAAGTCTTGCGGAGCAAGAACGCCGGATTGCTGCTGAGGAACGCCGGATTGCTGCTGAGGAGCGCTTGAAGAGAGAACAAGACATGGCCGCCTTAACTGAGATCCTGAGGAGCCTTACCAGCAAATCTCAATCTCCTGGATCATCCTCTAAGCCATAGGTCTGGTACTCTTCATTTTATTGAAAGTAATTTTTGTATCAGTTAGACTAGTCAGTTTTTAATCCTGTACTTGTAATTGTAACATCATTAATGGATTGATTACTGACGGGTTGACGACAATTTCTCATTGTCCAACTAATGTCAACTTTTTACTTACCAGCTGAACTTACACATTCAGTGTAATCAGCACCAGCACTCATTTTGATACTTTGTTGATTCTAATCTGGCTCAGAGTTTTACTTCAAAATTTAATCGAGCAATATCTCTCCTGGTTTGAGGGGGAAGATCTTTAGGTTAAAGCTGATGTGAGGAGTTAATTTCTTGGGTTTAGATCTGATAGGCTTACTTGTAAAACCCGGAAATACTTTGTAACTTTCCTCATCAGCTGAGTGCTCGCTGGTTAGGCTTTGATCGCACCAAAAAGGGGGAAATTGTTGGGAAATCTGGCTGTTTTCCTTCCACAGGGGCGCACGAATTAC
>JAPKLW010000514.1:272199-325721 GCA_026898455.1 Plectranthus barbatus
ATGTACCGACACATCAAGTAGCTAGGATAAGCCCACTTATGAACCGATGTGCCGCAGCATAGACCGACAGCCTATCCAGGGACCGTCTCAGCTGTGATACTGTTTATATCTCGCTAGGTCAAATGATTCATATGATCCACTGTGATCTACTACACACCATATGATCATCCCTATAGGCGAGACAATAGGATATTATAGTTCGTTGTATGTTTGTTCCATCAGACAGCGAGCATTGTTGCGGCAATATACATGAAGACCAGTGTACAAAACACTTAATCATATATGCTTTCAGTATATAATCCCAACAATCTCCCACTTATACTTAAAGCATAATACCATTGCTTTACGAAAGTATTAAGTGTGTCTATACTGTCAATCACTCCCACCTCTTGTCACGATTTCTCGTATGATGTGATACCACACATCCTATGTGTTTCACCACCTTGTGAGTCTTGGGTTCTCTTGAGTTTGTCATTGCACCAACATAATCACAATTCCTTGTGATCTAATTAGGCAAACTCAGAACACACACCTCTAGAGGATGGCATCGGAGTTATACTGCTTCTTGCGAAGCTAATGAAGCTGACCAAAATTCAGCCTTCATGCCGGAATCCCCAACACACTTCTGTGTTAGATTCCTATAACTCCTCCTCCAAGGCCAACACATAGTTAGAGGTCGATTTCCTTTCCTTATGATCCTCCTGGATATCCGATGCAATTCAACTCACAAGGCTCATTCATTAACCAATAAGCCTATCCAGAGTTGAACTGATATCTGTTTAACATGCTTATAGCATAACAGATATTTAACTTCGTTCATTTACAATGTAGAAAGACAACAATCTTTCTTGCTGTGAACTACACACCACAGAATCAATTTAAGCGACTTGAGATACCTGAACATCCTTTTCTTGTGTCAACACAAGACTTTAATTCAAAAGATGTTCCAGAATCTCATAAGTCCTACTTCTGAAACTGTTCGGATAACCATCCTTTATGCCTGACGATATCCCCACACCGTTTCCGAATGTGAAAATACTATCTGCATAATGTGCAAGGAAAACCACGCTTCCGCTGACACATAACTGGTACATGTAACTCTCATTCTCGATAGACAATATCGAAATGTCTGTTACATGACCTTGAAGCTCGTTTAAGTTCATACTTGAACTACCTTGGCTTCGAGACATGATGCTGCACATAGCTTATCTGGTTGTCGCATACAGATGTCGTCACCTTTTATCAAGGTACCCGTTTATAAAATACGGATGACTTCATCTATCTTCCAGATATTTAGATACATATGCGCTGTTATGGTTAAAAGAATTCGAATGGGTTTAATAGTTGCAACCAGTGAGAAGGTCTTGTTGTGAAACATACCTTTGCTCACTAACCTAGACATCGAATATACTAGGTTACCATTCGAGCATTTTACTTATATATCAATCAGTTGCCTATAGCTGGTAAGCTATCTGGCAATCACTGATCCTGATACACAACCATAATCTTTACTGACTCATTTCTGAATCCATGACTTGACGTCATTAAATTGCATCGTTTGTCTTAATAGCTTCGTTGCGCTTTAAGGGATAAGCACGATGTTGTTCGTTAAGCTGGGAACAAGTCCAAAGACTGTTTCCACGAACCAGTACCATTAAGCCTATTAAGGCAACCTCCCACTGCAACGTTGCTCCTTTTATGTTGTCAGTTAATGGTGCATTAATTTGTGGTTTACTACCTTACACAGGTGACCGCGCAATTGGTACCATACCTTCCAAGGTATGCTCAATATGCCACGGGGTATTTCCTGATGGATTTGAATTGTCTTCTCTAAAATGTTAAAGAACAATCTCACATTTGGATTCATGGTTTCATCCTATACAACTTGCTTGTAACTAGGATACTTAAAACCACCATCTTTTTCGTTTACTTGGAATAGCCCACAAAATAGTACTAGCTTAAACCTTTCTTCTAACCAATCAGTTTCCTATATCAGCTTAACAGCCGAATTACCCATCATTGCCCTTTTGACAGAGTCAAGGTCTGCTAGGGTATTTAGAACTGATTTAGAAGACACTAGCTTAAGCAAATACACAACTGCTTTTGGCGCTCTTTCCAAAAACGAAAATTTGGCAACAACAGGTATAACTTATAAACTTTAAAGAGTCTTATTTCGTTCTACTTACACCATCCCAACATAGGAATAATAAGTGTAGTTAACTGGGATGTAATCCCTTTGCTCTGCTAGATACTGTAAAAGCACATCACTTAAGATACACCATTATGAATGAACCATAATGATTTTACGGTCTTGTTTAACTTATTCTCTACCTTAGTCTTGAACGCTCTTGATTAAAGCAAGAGACTAAGACTTGTAGTGAACTAGATAAACATATCCAAATCTTAAATGACTACAGTATCAATGCCTGTTAAGGCAACTGCGGAAGTAGACTCAAACCACAAACCAGAGCAAACACGAAATAACTTATAGAGATATAATCGCCTATTAAAAGGCCTGGTTACCATCTTATACCTCCAAGTAGTTGTCATAAGTACCATTCTTAGGAATACCTGGATTGAATCCATAATTCCATGAATTACTTAAAACTACTTAGACTGATGTAACCTATCTCTATAGAGATTCTTTAAATTATACCTTAGAACACTGACAGTTTATGTAATCAAGTAATGAAGAAACAATCATCTATAATAGAAAACACTGTCATTCATGCATGATAGAAAAATCTATCTGAATAACTGATAATCCATAACAATAGATGAATAACTGTTTATCAAAACAAAACCAATATTTCTTCGAAGACTTGAACTAAAATAAAGTTCAAACATAAACTTGAAGCAAAAACTCCAACAGCTTGAGAACCATCTCTAGCATCTTCCTTGGAGTTGGTAATCCCGTCATCCTCAAGCTTTATCACCAGCTTGATTCTCTGCACAACGCAGCCAAAACATGATTAGTACTCACAGTAATCACTACTCATAAGGAGTAGAAAACTGATACTAAACATGTAAATGATGACGTACCTCGTCCATTGGTGTTAACACCCGGACAATTTGCTCTCCAGTGTCCTAGCTTGCCACAGCGGTAACACTTGCCCTTTCCTTTAACTTTCCCAGCCTTTTTCTTTGGAGCAAAAACTCCATTGTTCCCAGTAGCAGTTTTCTTGGTTTTATTCCTAGCCGTTCTCTTAGATTTTGCTCGATTAGGAGCAGCAGACCGGCTACCGGAAGAAACTAAAACTGCTTTCTCGGGTTCCATCAGGGACTGTGCTGCCATCAAGTCACTGAGTAACTCATTAAGAGTATACTCCTTCTTGTTCATCACAGCATTCAACCTGAAGTTTTCAAAGGACTTGGGAAGAGAGTTTAGTATGATATCGACTTGGGCTTCCGCGTCGATACCACCACCATGCAACGTTAGTTCATCCATGAGGTGAGTCATGGCAACCACGTGCTCTCTCACTGAACTGCCTTCAGACATTTTCTTACTCACAATCTCCTTCATGAGATTGAACCTGACAGTTCTGTCCGTCTCCCCATAAGTCGCTGCTAGATTATCCATAATCTCACAGGCCTTATCATAATGCTGATGCTGCAGCTGCAGTACCTTACTCATAGTGGTCATCATGTAGCATTTCACTACATTGTTAGACTTGATCCACTTATTGTAAGACTGCCGCTGCTCGGCAGTAGCATCAGCAGCTGAGACTGGCGGACAAGGATCAGTAAGGACAAACTTGTGTTCTTCCGCAACTAGGATATAATCCAAATTACGTTTCCATTCAAGGAAATTCGGACCATTGAGAGAATTTTGAGCAAGGATATTAATGACATTGTTCATAGACATATCTGGAACCAAATAAGCGAATTAAAGTAAGCACATACTACGAACAATTGAAACAAATATGCATAGAACCTTTAGATAAAACAATGCAATTTGCTTCCTCCAATTGCCCAAGCTAATTCACCGCAAGCTACTGAAGTAGATGTTTACGGCAAACGCTCGACCAGACCAAAATAGGTCCTTTAATTTCTCTCCATGCCAGGTATCCGTCGGCAAAAGAAATTAATATTGGAGATCTTTAGACCATGTTCACCTATCTTGAGCAGGGATCTCATGCATGAGTTGTGCTCAGGCAACATCTAAGCCAAAATAACCACAATCCTAACTCCGGATGTTTAGGGCGATTTAGCATACGCACTGGACCCATGCCGAGTGCCCCTCACATCCTTTGTTATCTCATTTAGTCTAATCTTAGAGACCAGTGAAAGTTGTCTCAATGCAAGCTACTGAAGTAGACGTTTGCTCAGAGGCTCCCACTTCTCATCTTAAACTAAATGTTTTATTTAGAAACCTCATCGCATTAGAACTGGTAATTTATTTCTAACGCAAGCTACTGAAGTAGACGTTTACGCTTCGAAATGCATTACTTCCAATGAGAGGCCGTATTTGTGGAGGTCTAATGATCTTGGTTAGAAAAGAACCAAAATCCAGCTTAGTATCTTTAATTCTAAAGGTTTCATGCGCACACATTATTTTATGTTGCCATAAATTATGTCAACCCAAAATTCCATCATAAATTAATATGATTCCGGAATTTATAGACACAATTTAAAACATAAAATAAATCACATAAGACATGCTCAAAAATTAAATTGCAACATGCTTATAACAGTAAATAATTAAAGCAAATAAACATGCTTTCCTATTATTTACTAGCGCGCACATAATAAATCACATCAATACGAGAATAAATAAATAAACAAATAAATTCTCGTGGCCCCTCAAATGCGATTACAACTGAAATAAATTAAATCTAACTATTACAACATTTAATTCCAATACAGATCTTCAAACTGGGCCTCCGTCTGACTTGAAATCTGATTAGAATTGCATTAACAGCAATTGGGCTTCAAATTAGGGTTTCAGGCCCAACACTAGTGCCAAACCCTAATTTCCAGGACAGCGGGCCGCCTCCGGGCCAAACGGGCCCAATTTCTGGCCCGGGTAGTCAAACCCTAGGGTTTGAACAAACCCTAGCCGTCGCCACCTTGCAGCCGGCCCAGCCCGCCGTGCCGTCTTTCGGGCGCCGTTTCCGGCCGTCGCTTGCGGCCGTGCGCCCAGCCCAGCCGTCGCCGGTCACAGCAGTTGCAAGAGAGACAGACGCGACACCACCCACGCGAGCAGACCGCACGCAGAGGCTGCGAAAAGCTACCTGCGGCGGAAACCTAGCCGCCACCGCTGGTGCTGCCTTCGCCCGCCACTTGCGCGCAACCACCGCCGGTCGTCTGCATACTGCACGCGCCCCGTCTGTTCTCGTGACCCCCATGCCGGTGAACCTCGCCGCTGCGCCTCGCTACAACCATCCACCACCGCGCGCGAAGACGACCACGAGTCGTCTTCCCCGTTGCACACAAATGCTGCGAATAGGAAGAGCAGCGGCGGAACCCTAGCCGCCGCCTCCCTCGTCCACCGCCTCCAGCGCCGCATGCCTCGTCGGGTTCGCGAGCAGCAGCTGACGCGAGCCCTAGGGCGCAGCCCAGCCACGGGGAGGAGTCCCCGCCGCCGCCACCCACTGGTCGTGTGCGCAGCGAGTTCGCACGTCGTCTAGCCTGCACCGCCGCGCGCAGGAAGCACGCGGCCTGCCGGACCTGGGAGCTTCACCGGGAGTACGCGCAGCAGCCTGAACAGGCGCGGCCCAGCCGTAGGGGAAAGCTCTGCCGCCGCCACCCGTCGCGCTGCTCGCCGCCGCCGCCGCCTGAGGTCGCTGCTGCTGGGCTGAGTCTGATCTGTTGCCGGATCTGATGAATGTTCTTCGTCTCTTCTTCCGGATCTCAGTTTCTCCAATTTTACAGATTTGAAAAATAAAGAAAATACAAAAAAAATAGATCTACAATCTATTACAATTTTTGCCTATCAAATCTAACCACGGATTTTTTCGTGGTGAAAAAACAGATCCAAAAATGAGAAGGCCACGAGAACAAAAACATCCACGACAATTTAAATCCATCCATGAACATACATATTTATTTAATTTCAATTTATCCAAGATAGAGCCTAAGAATATGAACCTGGCTCTGATACCAATTGTAGGGTTTGAGTCTACGATGGACAACACGAGTTGCCATTATGAATTTCTTGCCAAGGATCGTTCTTAGGATACCAGGAATAAATTTTAATTAAATAAACCATGCGAATCCTATGCATGCTCCTACAATATTAATTGTAAAGGATGGATCTAGAGAATACCTGATTTCACCGTTCGATCTACAGGACAGATCGGAGAATAACAACGATGAAATAGATCTGGATCTTGGATCTGGATCTGGACGCCGGCGATGAGTGGTTGTTCCTACAGATCTGATCTTCTGATCTGTTCCCTTGCTCCTTGGAAATCTGGTGAGGATTATCCACCAAGATGGATCCGAGATCTGGAGAAATCGATCAGTTTCTCCCTACAGGATCAGTCGTCGCCCCCTCTCTCAAATTATACTGAAAACCCTAGTTTTCACAACATTGATGATCTGATAGAGAGAAGGCCTATATATAGTGTTAGGGTTTTGAGAAACCCTAACCCTAATGGGCTGTGAGCAATTAATGGGCCAGACCAGGGATCAGATGCAAATAATAAAGTGGGCCCTCTTTATTAATTAATCCTTCCTTGTTCAACCCAGAACATAATTAATTAATAAAACATTGTTTTAACCTTCACCACGGTAACAATGCTGACTCGCCCCTTTATTACCACGTTATTAGGAACGGGTTGCACCAAACTAACATGATCCACATATTTAAGGTTTTAGACATTCATTAATTAATTTGGCCTATGACAATTAGCCACAATTAATTAATCTCTTATTTCCTGAGTTACACCACTCACTCCTTTTCACTTATGCCTGAATTAAATAATTCAACCTGCAGGGTTTAGCATAATGAACCTTGTGAGCTCCTCAGGGAATGTCACCATCCTGAAACGGATATGCTTACCAAAACGTCCAGACTAAGCAGGCCACACACAAATTACCAACACCCAAAATACAAGTATTAGAGTACATGTAAGACTCGCCACCCCGGTAAATCAAAGTGTGGTCAATCTGTGTGTGCCCCTTATCCTTCAGTTAGGTTTAAGATCATAGGAAGTATGTTAGGGATCTGGCTCATTCGTATGTCAATGTGAATGGCACATCCCACTGTTGATCCGATCAATACATAACAATGTACCGACACATCAAGTAGCTAGGATAAGCCCACTTATGAACCGATGTGCCGCAGCTTAGACCGACAGCCTATCCAGGGACCGTCTCAGCTGTGATACTGTTTATATCTCGCTAGGTCAAACGATTCATATGATCCTCTGTGATCTACTACACACCATATGATCATCCCTATAGGCGAGACAATAGGATATTATAGTTCGTTGTATGTTTGTTCCATCAGACAGCGAGCATTGTTGCGGCAACATACATGAAGACCAGTGTACAAAACACTTAATCATATATGCTTTCAGTATATAATCCCAACAAAAAGGAGGGCATAGACTATGACGAAACCTTTTCACCCGTAGCCATGCTCAAATCCATCCAGATAATCCTTGCCATAGTTGCGCATATGGACCTCGAGATTTGGCAGATGGATGTCAAAACCGCTTTTCTAAACGGTTACCTTGAATAAGGTAGGGACATCTATATGCGGCAACTCGAGGGTTATATATGCAAGGGCAAAGAACATCTTGTTTGGAAGCTTAAGAAGTCCTTGTACAGACTTAAGCAAGCTTCGAGGTCGTGGAACTTATGTTTCAACGATGTGATTAAATCCTATGAATTTTCACAGTTGGAGAACGAAAGTTGTGTATACCGACTTTGTGTCAGTGGAAGCGTGGTTTTCCTTGCACTATACGTGGATAACATACTCCTATTTGGAAACAACGAGGGAGTTATATCGGAAATCAAGAGTTGGTTATCCGAACAGTTCCAAATGAAGGATTTGGGAGAAGTTAAGTACATCCTTGGGATTAAAGTCTTACGGGATCATAAGAGAAGGATGTTAAGCTTATCCCATGCATCTTTTGTGGATACTGTGATTACCCGGTTCAGCATACAACTCGCCAAGAAAGGCTTGCTACCTTTTCAGACATGGCGTTCATCTTTCTAAAGGGCAGTTTCCTGAGACACAGCGGGAGAAAGATGAAATAAGTCTTGTGCCATACGCATCTGGTGTGGGTAGCCTCATGTATGGGATGTTGTGTACCAGGCCCGATATTTATTATGCTGTTGGCATAGTAGCAAGATATCAGTCTAACCCAGGACAGGCGCACTGGACTGCGGTAAAGCACATCCTTAAGTACTTGAAGAGAAATGGGAATTACTGCCTGGTTGATCAAGGTGAGGATTTTTGCCCTGTGTGTTATACAGATTCGGATTACCAAGGGGACTAGGATGAGAAGAAATCGACCTCAGGATATGTGTTTACCTCGGGAGGTGGGGATGTATCTTGGAGGAGCGCAAAGCAGAAATGCATTGCTGACTCCACCATGGAGGCGGAATATGTCGCCCCCTCCGAAGCTTGGAAAGAAGGGGTATGACTCCGGAACTACCTTTTAGAGTTGAATGTGATTCCGAGCTTGCCGAAGAGCATCACAATCTATTGTGATAACTCTGGTGTAGTGGCGAACTCGAAGGAACCACGGACTCACAAGGCAAGCAAACACATAGAGAAGAAGTACCATATCATACGAGAGATCGTATCGAGGGGCGATGTGCTGATCAAGAAGATTGACACTAGAGATAACCTAGCTGATCCATTTACAAAGAGCTTGCTGCAGAAGGTTTACGAAAGACATATTCTTGAGCTGGGTCTGAGGTGGATGCCGACCACTGACAGTGGTTAACATGATAGCCAGGCTAGATAGGCGCACTGTATACTCTATAATAGCTATTGTAATGCTTTGAGTATAAGTGGAGATTGTTGGGTTTTATATACTGAAAGCATTTATTATAATGAGTATACGATTAACTTTTGTCCTATCTGTTAAACAAACTTACATGCACATAACAATGGTATACTCGTGTCTCACCGATAGGGACGATCATACGGCGTGTTGTAGATCGCAGAAGACAGTATGATCACTTGACCTAGTGAGACATAAATATTATCACATACGAGATAGCGTTGAGGATACGTTTGTCCGGATGGTTGCGGCATAGTCAGAAGAAGTAATTTGTCTTGGTTACTTGATATGCTGGTACGCAAGGGTGGCGTATTGATAGGACCACATTGAGATGTATTTATCTGTCTGACATCAGCGAATACAAGATCCCATTCTTGATTGAGTCCAAACCCTAACGAAGGTTCAGGGGTATGCACGGGTTGACTGTTGCTTTGATTTGCCATGGTGGAGAGCCTAAGTAACGTGTTGTATATCCGTATTTTGGGTAGCAGCAGTTCGTGTAGTAAAGCCTGAGACTGAACTTAGGTAACCATATCCGAGTAATAGGATGGGGACATTCCCTGAAAAGCTCAATAACATTCATCATGCCAAAGTCCTGCAGGCTGATTAAGTTCAGGCACGAGTGATAAGGTTTGAGTGATACTGCTCAGGAAAATAAGATATTAATTCATTGTAGATAGAGCTTGTCAGAAGCTCCGATTAATTAATGAATGTCCGGTAACCTTAAATATGGGGATTCTCAGATAAATGCAGCCCGTTCTCACAACGTGGTAATAAAGGGGTAGGTCAGTATTAATTCTGTGGTGAAAAAGAATTAATATTAATTAATTAATTGTGTCCTGGGTTGTGGACATGAGAATTAATTAATTCATAGGCCCACTTTATTATGTGCATTAGGTCCAGGTCTGACCCAATTATATATGCTGAAAGGAGCCCAATAGCCCATTAGGGTTAAAACCCTAGGTTTATAAATAGACATCTCTCTCTCAGAAACCCTAGCCACTTTATCACAATTCAAATCAGTTGAAACCCTAGGGCAGAGAGAGAGGGGGCGGCGCACACTGTGTGTAGAGGGAGGAGAATTTCGATTCTGGCCTACACATCACAGATCTGTGGATTCCTCACCAGTAGCAGATCTGAACAACATTGGGATACAGATCTGAAGATCTGATATGGAGAACATGATTTCTTCCTTTATATTTTTCTTTTATTCGATTGAATCTAGAAATTGGTTTTGCTAATTTTTGTTTCCACAGATTTAATCGAATCGCGTGGTTGAATCAAAGTGGATGTTCAAACGCAAAATATCGGATCAGACTCTACGGAATAACGGTAATCCCTTTAATCCACGCATTAAATTCATATTAGCATACTAGGGTTTATTAATTGCCGATCGTATTCAACATCCATAATTGGTCCTGTTCATATGGATTTGGTGATTCAATTCACGGAAAATCCCTACAAAATCATGACATGAATGATAATGAGAACTAGCAAATAGGATGATAGGTTTCAAAAAAGAATAAGAGTTTGCTGGAGATATCATTCAACAAACAATGTACAACAGTACAAGGAAGTATTAGAAAAAAAATTATGTACAAAGAACAATTGAGCAACAAAAAAATAATTTTTAGATATTTCAATCTTAAATTTTATACTGTTGAATTTAAATTTGCGTCATTTGAAATACAAACTATTGTCTTTTTTATTGTATACTAGTATTTCTCCCGTGCATTGCACAAAATTATTAAATTTACGTATTGTTAATAAATAATAAATATATCAAGTGTACGTTTTCACTATGACGTACCAACGTACGCTTTATATTTTAAAATAAAATAAAAACTTATAATTAAAATTAAATAAAAAAAATCAATTTAGTGTTCCCACATTTTATCTATTGTAGAATAAAAAATATTAAATTAAATAAAAAAGAAAAAATCTAAATTATATATATATATATACCAAAACTATATAAATTATTGAGAAAAATAAAATTATATATACACTTCACTATTTTGAATTATAAAAATAATTACATAAAATCATAGTACAATTTATATATATATATATATACACTTCACTATTTTGAATTATAAAAATAATTACATAAAATCATAGTACAATTTATCTATATAAATAATAAATCTAATAATGTTATATTAATCTATCTTATTAATTTATTAATATTATCAAATATTACTATCTTATGATGTTTGAAATTTTTAATTTTACAATAATTTTGTTGGTAATGATCATTCGATTTTGTATGTTATTATATAAATTTATTTATAGTCTGATAACCAAAACTATATAAATTATTGAGAAAAATAAAATTATCTATCATTATAATACAAAATAAATTATGATTACTATTAATTTAACAATTATTTAATTAATCATAATGTATTAAAATAAAATAAAAAAATTCTTTTATAGAATAATTGTTCCCTCCTTTTTGTTCTTGTAACTACTTCTTTGTTTTAGTATTAGTACTAAATTTGCACCCGTGTGGTGCATGGTAAAATGTTATTTATTTATAAGTTTATTTTTTTAATAATTTCATTAATTTAAATTTTAATCTATTTAGATATTTTAATTTAACTGTGTATCAATTTAATAATTTATTGGAAACAGGCGAAATATTTTAATCACTTACAATAGAATCTTTTGTGCACTTTTATTCTTGTACTTCAATATAATATTTTACATTAAATATATATACAAATTTAATAAAATTAAAAAGAATTATATCAAACACAAAGTCTATGAGATTTGGTTTAAATATTATTCCATGAAAAATATTATAATTGTAGTATTTAAAATATAATAAATACAATAAATTGGTGAAATGAAATATTTTAAAGAAAAATGAAAACTATAAGTTTTACATTTTTATTACTGTTTATTACATATTTATAATGTAATAGAAAAAATAATATAGAAATAATTTAAAATTAACATGATAATGTTTTGGAGGGAACAATTATTATAAACTATTCTCCTTTAATATATTACTAGCTTTGCACCCGTACGTTGTGCGAATGAAATTACTAATATTTTATATATAATATAATCAACAATAATATATTTTTAAGAATATTATTTTTAAAACTTCCTTTATTCATAAACTAAAATTACTCTTGTTATTTAAATATTTAAATACAACAAATAAAACAAAGGTGAAAATATAATGTTTTATAGAAAAGTAATAAAAATAATTTTATTGAGATTTATTATTTTTTTATTGAGAAAAACTGACAAAAAAATTTTCAGTATGTTAGTAGAAATTATTTTAGTGAAAAAAAGTTTAATACTTTTTAAAATAATTATTCGAAAAATATAAATAATTTTTTTTGAGGGAGCAATTACACTATTCTATTTTAATATATTTATAAATTTATGGCTTTTAAAGATTTTATTTGCTCGATAGTTTTCTTTGTATCTTTATTTGAGGCTAATATGTGTAAAGTTTTTTTTTTTTTTGAAATGAGAATTTTATTAATTTTTTAATTCAAATGTTTATATTTTTTAGTTGGTTGAATTATAAATATTAGGCAAATATTTGTCAGCATGTTTAGAATAAAGTTTTTTTAAATGAGTTTACAGTTCATTTTTATTATAATAAAATTTATATCTTCATGCAATATTTTTGGGTTGTACAACAATTTTCTTTGTGTAATAGACAATTTTCCACGTTTAGATTTCTTTTGAAATAATTTTGACTTGTAATTCTTTGAGCACAAATTTGAGTTTTATTAATTATTCAAATGTTTACATCTTCTTCTTTAAAAAGATGGGCCGAATTATAAATTTTTCAGTTTTTTTCTGCATGTTTAAAATAAAATTTATGAATAGAGTTTGTTTTGTCCTAACAGAAACTCGAGAAGCTATTCATAATTTTTTTAAGTCAATGCTAAAAATTAGAGATCATAAAAACTATGAATGATTATTTTTTTATAAACCATTATTGACTTGTAATATTTAATATTGTTGATTTTATAATGATTAATTTTATTAAATATTGATTGGAAGTAATTTTACTATACATATTTATATTTAAATTCTTTTGTGAATGACAAAATATAATTGTAGAGATAATCTGTGTAAAAACTAAAAAATGTACTATACATTTGTTGATAGTGGGATCTGAACCCGGACAATTTGGACCAAAAACTTAGATTTGCCACCTCAAACTAACTCAACTATATTTATATTTGATATAATTGATAATATTAATGTTTTTAATATACATATGGATATTTTTTATAGTTTTGGTGGGAACGGTTATTTCTACACTTCTTTGCTTTAGTATATATATAGAAATAGATATTTAAAATTTTATGAATTATGTAAAAAATTATCATGGTAAGATTCATAATAGTGGAAATAGTAATATTATTTAAAACAAAAAATTAAGATATCCTCTAACTAAATGAAGATAATCATATAGAAGTTATGCATAGTTCACAATTATCAAAATAAAAATGTCAAATTTTATAATATCGAAAACTATAACATAAGTAACTCTTATGTTCTTATTTTATCTGAAATTTTATTTCAATATAATTTTTTGTGCTCTTTTGCTCTCATGCTTAATATAATACTCCATTCGTCCCACTTCATTAGTCCCTCTTTCCTTTTACGTCCGTCCCATTTAATTGTCCATTTACCTAAAATAGAAAGTTAATCTTCACTCACTAATAAAATACTCATTTCCTCTATCTCTACTCGCATTGGTTATTGTGCCAAATCTCAAGGGGACTAATCAACCGGGACGGAGGGAGTATTATACATCAAATGTAATACCCCACTGAATTATTAAATATTATAATCCGAACTAAAGCTTGCATATAATTAAATTGTATTTAGTTATGTTCTAATAGAAGATATAACAATTCTTTCAAATTGAGATACTTGACTTTTTCTCGAGTTTGCATCGAGATTTATTAGTGAATGATGGATTAAATTCGTTGGAACAAGAGTATGCAATATTTTCATTACCTTAAATCATGGATTAGGGGACATCCAAGATCAAGGTTGGTATATTTGTTATATTTATTGTATTATTATAATTATAGTAACTTATCAAGCATTTGGAGGCTTTGGGACAACACTTAGTAATTTGGGAAATGAATTAATGTGGATTCTAATTCTTAAATCAATAAGATATTTCTTCATTTTTTTATATTATATATGTATATATTATTTGGTGAATTGTTGGACAATAGGGGACCACTTATTCTACCTTCCCCTTTACTTATTACCACACATTTTCTTCCTTCCTCCTCCTACTAACGTCAGAGAGAGGCCAAGTGCATGAAGAGTTTTTTTTATTTCATTTTGTTTTCATATAAGAAATGTCTTACTATTTACAAATGGGCGTAACTTATAATTCGAGTAACCTTTTTGAGCTCTGCTTTTTTGTAGTATACTAGACACCTTTATCTATCCCTCGTAGAAATTTCAAGAACAAAGTCCATCTGAGAAATTCAGAAAATTCGTAGAAGATAATAGTTTTGCACAACTTGATTTGACAGCAACAAAAAGAAAAATATACTTTTTGATGCATTTTTCATATTCGAGGAACACCCTCAATAACCAGTTTTCTCGAACCATGACAAATACGTTAGCGCATTATATCTTAGTGCAAGTCATATTTTTTTTACATGATTCTTATCCACGAAATGTATGTTCATGAAGGTAGCATAGGAAGATGCAATTAAAGGAGTGAATTCGCTAAGTACTTTTGCAAGACTTGATTAAGGTGGGCTTTCCTATTAAACTAAAATGTGATTTCGGACCATGAGTCCTATTTGAAAAAATTATGTGAAATGTGTTTTATTTTTAATTGAATTGTCATATTTGTGAAACTTTTTGTTTTGCATTACCTATCTGTCCTCTAAGTTGTGAAGTCAGCTAGAGAGTATATGTGAAATCTGAGCCGGGGAATACGACCAGAGCCTTGGGCATTTCAAATGCCAAGGTAATTATAAACGATCGGATCTCGTATCTCACTGAGCCGAGATTAGTGCACTCTGGTCTTAGACCTGGTGGAAGAAAGGTTCCACCGAATAGGCTGGTCACCGTGACTATGTAAGTAGGTCTGCTTCCTAGTCACACCCATTAAAACAGATAGTGTATGTGGAAATAAAACCAAGCTTGGCATTGTGAAATAAAATGATTTTGATAAACATGGAGAGATTTCTTGAAAGTAAAACCCATGTGTTATCATTGGATTATGATATGATAATTTTAAATGTATACATGTATTTTGGCAATGTGTCCACTGGGTACGTAGTACTCAGCCCGTACATTATTTCTAAAATGTGCAGGTTGAGTCAGAAGGAGGAACGTGGAGGTGTGTGAGCAGGTGAAATATGTGGTGACCGTTAGGTCCCACTAACGAATGAAAGAAATCCGGTGTAATTTATCCTGAGATATGCATCTTCATATGCATATCTCCGCTATGCAATATATTCCGCTGCATTGAACCTCTGACACGTTACTATTTCAAATACCGTTCTTTTGTCTTGAGCCAATGAATTGCCTTGATTCGTAACACTCCATTCTCATACTTGATTATGTTTGTTAGTTTTGAATATGGATAATTGTGATTGTTGTCCCTTTCATTTATCCAATTATCCTACCATCGCGTCCCCAAGTCCGGGAAAACAATTGGAGGCGTTACAGAGTGGTATCAGAGCACGCTTCTTTGCTTTGATGACCTAGACTTCTTTTGATTCAGAAGCATAAGCTTGTTTTATGTAAGATATCAAAACAACTTCTTCGCTCAAATTACCAAGACTTCTCTCTTTCAGAAGTCTAAGATATTTTATGATGAAGTATGATCAAGTGCTCCACACCCCGTTCTATCCTACTCGGCTCAACAAGGTAAATTTTTTTAAAATGTACAAGAGTATTTGATTGAGTGTTGTTTCTCCAATCACATGTTTTAAACATAGTGAACATGTTTTGAAATGTAATGCGCAATGACGCTGATTTGACAAATGAAATTGTTTTGAATTGTGTAACGATGGAGCGAGGCTCTCGTCGTGTGCTGGAGAAACCTGACGAGGTTGTCTCTATGTTCTAACTTTATGTGTGACACCTATTAAGGTGGTCAAAATGAGAAACATGAATGGTAGTCTCCTTAATTGTAATGAGTTTTATTTGGCACCCGTCGAGGCGGCCTGTGCGAGAACTTGAAATGGTATTTTGAGTTTTCTTGTTTTTATTGAAATGACTTTTGAAAAAAACATGTTTTGAAATAAATTTTCATGCTGTGTGAGTTATTTTTAAAAAAAGTATATTAGAAGCCCACAAGTACCCCTTGTTTAATTAGGAGAATGTAAATCGAGGTACGAGATTGATATTATGATTCCAGCTTCGTGATAAGCCACAAATGAAGTTTGTTGATAGAATATCTTAATGTTTAGTTTCTGCTTACAATCATGTGAACGAGTTTTCCATTAACGCACTAGTTATGATGGTGTTGTTAGCATGCGATTGGATTATGCTACACTGATTATGTGAGGCTTATATTATTATATGATGCTTAGAAGTAGACAATTGAATTGCGTAGCACCAAGTGTGAGGTGCTTTGATATTATTTCTAGATACATTACTTGATGAGAACTTAGAGTTGCTATAAGGAAGCATGCCCGCTTCACGAAAATGTAGACAAATTGATTGAGTTTTTCGTTTGACAAACTGAATAGAGGATCAAACAGAAATTCATTGTAAGTATTGTCGCACCTGAGCGAGCGAGGATTCCAAATGGAGTCAGAAATATATTGAGATGATTCAATTTCGAGACATGGTCTGAAAAAAAAAACAAGTTTAGTGATATAGTTGAATTCGGGTACAATCCAAAGGGCGAGCTTCGAAACAAGCTTCAAACTTGGTGAGAGTTTGGGAAAACCTAAAACAAGGAGAGAAATGTCAGAGATTAGTATTAGTATACGAACTTTTGCTATTATCTAGAAACATCCCATGAGTTGATGAGATGCGCAACAATTTGTATGAAATGCATAACGAGACATGCGAGATAACAAATTGAGAACTCTGACTTGGAAGAAAATTTTGTGTTTAGGGAAAATTTTGGATCCTAACATAGTGCGCCGAAGGACCATAGTGGTACCGAGACACTAGATTTTAATACATGGATAGTGTTGAGATGTAGTCTCAATAATTAGTTTGAAGTTGTACTTATTAGCTGATGTTGTCAATTGGTGCTGGAGCTGAAAGCTCCAGTTAAGCTGGTGAAGAGAGAATCTAAGAGTAAATTAGAGAAATAACGTCAGCATTTACGTTTTATTTGAGATAGTGTGGTCCCACATGTATTTCTCTCTCTTATTTATTTGTAAAGCCTGCAATTTATAAATGCTTGATCATTCTGTCCTCACACGAGGTTTCAAAATGTATAAACATATATATATTTCATTCGTCATTGTACTCTATAATCTTCTCCTGACCAACGTAGAACCTCAACCTACTCCTGAGTGGACATAGAGCAAAAACTCCAACAACCATATTCTCTGTATCTTCTGTTGTTATTTTGTTTATTCTCTGAAGCGAGATTTTTTTTATTTTTCACAACACATAGTTCGAGGAGAACTTAGATAGGCCGAAGATTAACTCATAAAACATTGGAATATTGACTATGATGAAGTATTTCATCTAATACATATCTACAGTATCCTGTGAGATAATATCAATATAGCCACAACGATTGCATGTTTACTTTGCTGATGGTTTTGAGGTCAGGAGTATCTAAGAGTACTCAGATCTAATGATGGTCTGAAACACCTATTTTGGTTGTATAAGCTCATTGTGTGATTGGAGAAATACCTATAGACAGCCTCTGCGACTTATTATAGACATAATGTTAGCATTTGGAACTAGTATCATAGAGATAATAGTGTTTAACATGATGAAAGTGCATGTGTAAAGCCTTGGAGAGGCAGATGCACTAACTACTGGATGATTTTGCGACATAATACTTATTCATAGTATGATATGATATGTCGTGATGGTTAGATGAAAAAAAAATTATTGTGATGGATTTAATTTGTTAAGATTGGTGCAATGGTGGGATACTCGCTAAATAGTCACTTCTTGAATGTGTGCATGATAGCATGGATTGAGAGTGTACCACGAAATCTTAACTTGACTATGAGTTGTTGTGTACCAAGTTAATGTGCAAATGGTTTCAGAATGTCACGTAGCACCGAAGCACGTGTAAGGAGAGGGCTATAATGAAGACGAGGCTAATGATGAGGACATACCTAGCCCTAGTGTTATGAAGCCATCCCAGTTCACGATGCCGCCTTAGATGATGAGAGCGCAACTGGGATCCTAAACATGATCTTTTGAGGCACCAATACTGCCCCTCAGCCCATCCAACTGATTGTGATATGTCGATAACAACACTCGCTACCTAAAATGGCAATTGTGACCCTACTAAGAGTTGGGTTCGTATCTTGAAAAGAGTATACAAATATGTGCACTATATTGAAGTAGAATATGTTAACCTAATGACAATTCAGCTGATTCTTAGTGGGAGATTTATGTGAGAGCCCTTAACTCCCGATCAATATGAGAGAATCCAAGGAGGAACTTAAATAATTTCTTTATAAGGAGTATGTGTCTTGTGACAGCATCAAGATAAGGAGATAGAGTTCTACACTCTAAGATAGGGAAGATTGAGTGTGAGTGACTACGACTGACAGTTTTGCAAGCTATCTTAGCACACTCGACAATTTTTTGAAAGGCCCTACTTTGGACTAAAGACCGAGGTCCATGCACGTATGTTGACTAATAAAGGACTAACCTTTAAAGAATTGCAGATGATGACTCTAGATGTAGAAATTGCTTGTTTAATGGATAAGGTATTTTCCTTACACCGAAGGAGTCCAGCCACCCAAAAAAAATAATGAAAATGAAGAATCTTCAGCATTCCTATTATCAGAGATCCAACAACATGGAGAAGTATGATTATGGGATTGACCACTACCATCCCAAGAAGAGCTACAATCCACCAATAATGGAAAGATGAGGCACCTAATACACCCAAGACGGAGCTGAGAAGAACTACGCCCTAGAAATTTCACAAGAATGAGGAACCGCACATTGAGTGGTGTTTGACCAAGGGTTCCAAATGTTTCAATACAGATGAAGAGAGGCATGCTGACACCCTAATCATCAGCGAGGATATAAGAATAGAGAATAGACCAAATTACTAAAGGTCTTGCCACTAATTGAAGGGTACTTGAGAAAAAAGCCTCAACCCTGATCTGATATGGCAATGTATACAAGGGGATGGACAAAAGCGATAGTCACCGCCTCATTATCCTAGAGAAGAGAAGGTTAACAAAGCTTAAGAGTAGCTATGTCGTCATGAAAGGAAACCACGACCACTTACGTGTGTTCGAACCTGAAAATCTAGTTGAACCCCCGTGAAGTTATTCTTTAGCAACAAGGAAGCAATGGATTTGTATTTACAAAAAAAAAGACCAACAAGTGCTAATCATATCACTCTTTATGCTACAAAGGTGATGCAGAAGTAAGATAACCTAACTTACTTGATGTTTCTCGAAAGAAAAGTGTAGCAAGAACTATCGGTGTGAGACATACTGATAGTAAGAGAAATTGAAATGTATTCCTAGGGAGATAACCAGAGTTGTCTTATGACTGACAAGTCAAGTTCATGATAGGCTTGGAATCGAGATTAACCCTGATCTCCAAGGCATTGTATCGAATGGTGACTAAGGAGCTGTAAGAGCTGAAGGTGCAACTGCATGAGCTATTAAATTTGGGTTCCACCAGACCAAGTGTATCACCTTAAGGAGTACTGTCTTATTTAGGATAAAGAATGAATGATTAATAAAGATGTCATCAATCATCGATAATTGAACAAGCTGGCACTCAGGAACCAGTATCTTTTGTCAAAAATTAATGATATATTTGATCAGTTAAAAAAAAACGAGCGCGTTATCAAAGTTAGACCTTCATTTGTGCCATCATGATTTGAAGATTCGGGAACCAGATATTCCTAAGATATTGTTCAGGATGAGATACAATGGTTATACCGTATATGTATTCATGAATGTGTCAATCGTGATCATGGACTTGATTAACTGTATACCCCACCCATATCTGGCCAACTATTTAGTAGTGCTCATTGACGATATTCACATATACTCCAAGAGTGAGAAGTAAATCGAGAAGCATCTGAGCACCTTGATGCAGACACTCAAAGAAGAGGAGTTCTATACCAAATTCAACAAGTGTGGATTCTAACTAAGAGACGTGAAATTTTTATATCACATTATTTTAGCTAATGAAATCTTTGTGGACCCCACAACAGTTGAAAAAAATGGTGATTGAGTGGAAGTCACCAGCGCAATTAAAGATTTTATGGGTTTAGCCTAGTACTAAAGAAGATTCATTGAAAGGTTTTCTTAGATTGCAAAGCCAATGACTCATCTACTCTAGAAGGGAATCAAGTTTGGGTGTGAAGGAAGTTTTCAGAAAGCTTGAGTAATGTCTGACTACTACTCCAGATTAGCTATTCCTAAGCCAGATAAGAAATATGACGTATACACAGACGTATCCAAGAATGGATTGGGTTGCAAGAAAATGTATAAAGGCAAAGTGATTGATTATGCATCACATTTATTGAGACAACATAAGTTGAACTACCCCACACATGATCTTGAGTTAGTTGTAGTAGTTCAAAGTCTCAAGATACGGAGACATAATCTGTATGGAGTCAAGCGAGATGTATTCACACATCACAAGAGCTTGAAATACTTCTTTGGGCAGAAGAACATTGAATCGAGACAAATAAGATGACTTGAGTTGATCAAAGACTATGATCTCACAATCCACTAGCACTCAGGCAATGCAAATCACATGGAACTGAAAGGATTCAACGAAGTTAGGTTCACTCTTTACGCATGAGACTGAACTAATAAAGGATTTTGAGAAGTTACGATAGGAGATTCAACCTATGAAATCAAAGGAGATAATTTGTGAGTCGAATCACGCAGAGTTAGAAAAATGAGATAACGAGCAAGGCTAATGACGGTTCTTATACCTCCTACCCTGAGAGTACGAAAATGAAACAAGACCTGAAAACTAGGTTCTAGTGGACTGACATAAAATGAGACGTAGTGTTGTATGTTGAACAATGCCTAACGTACCAACAAGTGGATGCACTACACCGACGACCCTATAGGGAACAACAACCGCTGGATATTCTCGACTAGAAATGAGAGCATATTGCCTAAGATTTGTCACAAGTTGACCAAGGTTTCAGGAGAGCATTGCGGCAATATGGTTCATCGTGGACGATTAATGAAGTGTGTTCACTTCTTACCAATTCGAATCATATATAGTATATGTGAGAGATTGTACGCCTACTTGATGTACTAATGTCGATAATGTTGAACAAAGAAAAATGATATGTAACAGAACCGAATCAAAATCGTCTGTTTACGGTTTGGTTCGATTTTGCACACCCCTAAGGGAGAGATTAAATAGTCAGGATACGTTGGCCCACCAGTCAGCCTATTTTTTAAAAAAGTTTTAATTATGTATAATATAATTATATTATTATTAATTTCTCAAAAATCAAATATGAACTATTTTATGCTACAAATTTATTTTTAACTTTATGGAACTATTGAATGAGTTTTTTATACAAATGATATGTATACCTATATTTTAACTATTATAAATATTAATTATGAATTGGTCACTTTAAAACATGTTAAATGTTATTTGAATGAATTAAATTATTAGAGTTATATAGATATGAAGATTTTTAAAAATTATAAATAAAACAGCTATCCGTTGCAACAACCTAAACAACCCAATTTTTTAAATTTCTTTTTCCTCCATATATACAACCCACAACCTAATTCAATTTTTACTCACTACAACAACTTTCAACAACCTATAATTTATTTTATTTTTACTTTATTTTATTGATATATATTATTTATATTAATTTTAATTCAAATTTTATAAATCTACAAAATATAGAAAAACATAATTTAAATTCATAAACACAATTAAAAGATATTATAAATAGAATGACTATTACTGAAAAAGTGCAAATTAATTTAAGAAGTAATGCAAGAAAAATAAGAAATTTAGTTTGTTTGTGAAAATACATCAATATTGGACTCTATTTATAGAGAAAAAAATGCAATTTAAAATTAAAATACATAATATATAATTATCCAACCAGAAGCTGACACTTGACAGTTTCTGGTTTGACCACATTACTTTTTGTTGAGGTTGCAGCAAGTTGCAGCTCACCATCGGCTGTGCTTCTTTTTCTTATTTTTTTTCTTTCCATATCACCAAAATTTTTGCCACAACCTCCAATGACCCACTACCGTAGTGGGTAGTCTAAGGTTGCACTTACTCTTTAGACTATCCCCATTCATGATTTTAAGATAGAAGTCACCAATTTTTTTTTAAAATATAAAAAATCATAGATTTAAGTCATGGAGGATGACTTTGGTGTTCTGCATGACTTCAAGGTTTTGGAAAGTCATGGATAGATGGTTAAATTTTATAGATAATATAGTTAATTCATTAATATTATGGACAATGATTAATTAAAAATAATAATAAATTATATCAAAATTTATAAATTTTTTTCTCTATAAATAGAGTCTAATATTGATATACTTCCACATTAAAATCAAAACTTTCTATTCTACCAACATTTCTTATCATTATATTTGTAATTTCCTACTAATCTGAATAAAAAGTTTTAAGAGTGCCATAATATATTTTTACTAAAATTATAAATATAAAATAATTTTTATATAATATTTTATATTTAATAAAATTTACATTCATATTATATATTAAAAAGTAAAATAAAAAGAAAATATAATTTAAGTTGAGTTAGGGTTATTGATGGGAATAGAAATTAAATAGGCTTGTGGGTTGTATATGTGAAGGTGAGAAAAAATTAATATTTTATTAAAATTTGAGTTGGATCATGAATAGAGATATTCTTAGTAGTCTCACAAATTTATTTCAAATATTTCAATCATTCAACAAATTTACAAACTTGATGAATGATTATCATACTTTCACGGAATCTTATTTTTTATTAATATTACTATTATTTCATTCATAATTATTTGGAGCAATTAAATTTGTTAACTTTCAAATTGATACAAATAAGTCCATTAAATTTTAAAATTTATTATTATTATTCATAAAATTTTTACTATTCCCTAGTAATAGTGTATAAATATTTTGTTGCTCAAAAGCATAATATTTGTCATGCTAAATTACTTATAAATCATGTTTAACCAATTAAATATTATTTATATAAAACATAAAAAATGAGATTTTGGAAAAAAGTAATCTCAACTATAAGTGTTTTTAGATTAATAATGTAAGTCATTACTATTTAACATTAACTAAATATATAGATTTTTGCCGTTCTAAATTCTCTCATAATATTGTTTTACATGTGTATTTGGATATTTGGGCACACTGATTTTGCTTGGTTTTAGTGTTTTGACAACTCTTTTATTATTTTAATTATTTGTGTTTTGTTAGAGCTATGTTTTTATAATTTTAAATATTTTTTCACTAATTCCCAAGCAATAATTATTACCATTCTCTCCTCCTTATCGGCGGAAACTTTTCTTAATTAGTAACGAAATATTAAATTTGTACATTTAATGCGAATTAAAATACATGGGTAGATAAAAGAAGAACAATTATACTGTACATTTGAGCGGGAAAATAGCATTATCTAAATTTTGGAAACATCTTGTTATCATATATAATAGTATTTTCTCTCGTGTGTTGTGTTATAAATATATTTATATGTATGGTGGACATTACTTAAGATATACTTTAGAGATATATACATATCTTTCTAGATTTTTATAGAAGATATGATTTCATTCTTATATATAAGACATAATATTGTAATTCTCTCTACACATCAATGAATAATAATATACTCTATCTTCTCTCCATCGTGTCCTCTCTATTGTTTTCTCTTTATTATTGTTTATCTGCGATATACGAAGAATTCGATTCACAACACGTAATCAGCACGAAGCTCTAACCAACTGAGAAATTTTGGTGGTGTGTAAGCCCTAGGAAAGAATCGTATCTATCCTGCAAGGTAATTAATGATCAAAACCATAAAATTGATGCCGATCTACAATAAATTATTTGCTTGGTTAAAATTTGAATTTGCGGATAAACAATTTCCCTTTTGGAGATTACGTCATAGTTCGAGATAATAAAATTTATGATCAATGAAAATAAATATATGAGAAATTGCATTACTGTGATCTATTTCTTCTTAATTAATTTTCTTTTCTATGCCAATTTATTTTGTTCGTGTGCGAACCGTGGCTGATATCGATTAGTATTTATTTTTTATATCTTTGCAGTGTTTCTCTAAAACATGAATTCTATGTTAGACAATTAACTTTTAATTTGTGATTGTAATATATATTGGCGATTGATCTGCTTAGTATCAAAATTAATTTTCTTTCGAAATCATATGAATTATATATATGCATGTTGGCATTCGATTTTTTTTTTTTTGTGAATCACTTCAGATAATTATGGCAAATTCATTAGATTATATAGTTGCATTCATAATTTATGCAGTAATCTATTTACATAATTTATATGTAGTTTAAAATGTCTGATATCAACAAAAGAGAATTTGTTGAGCTCGCCCTTGATGGAAACAATTATTTAACATGGGTTTTAGATGTTGAAATTTATCTAGCTTCATGTGATCTAAGCGAGACCATAATTCAAGATTCTTCAAGTAGCTCTGCCCAGAAGGCAAAAGCTCTCATATTTCTTCGCCACCATTTGAATAAAGACCTCAAAAACGAATATCTTACTGAAAAGGACCCTGTTGTCTTATGGCAATACCTAAAGGATCGCTTTGATCAACAAAGATCCATAGTCCTACCTCAAGCACAATATGATTGGTTGAATTTGCGATTTCAGGACTTTAAGTCTGTAACTGAATATAATTCAGCCTTACACCGCATAGTATCACAACTAAAACTCTGTAAGCAGAAAATTACAGAAGTTGGGCTGATAGAAAAAATTCTATCAACATTTCATGCTAGCAATCTTGTACTCCAGCAGCAGTACAGAGCAAAAAATTATGCTAAGCATTCTGAACTCATATCTGTTTTACTTGTAGTAGAAAAACATGACCAACTTCTTATGAGAAATCATAATGTGAGACATGTTGGTTCGCAAGCTGTGCCTGAAGCACATGTTATTGTCCAACACTATAATGCTACTAGAGGTAGAGGACGAGGTCGAGGTCGAGGATACATTCGTGTTAGAAGAGACTGGTCACAATGGGATGACCGAGATCATGGATACATCAATAGATCTCAAGGTTATGGAAGAAGAAATGACAATAAACCACACCTACAAAAGGCAAATTCATCTCAACAAGCAAATGATAAGAAAGTTTGTTATAGGTGTGGATGTGATGGTCATTGGTCTCGCATATGTCGTACTCCTTTGCACTTAGTGGAAGCATATCAAAGAATGTTAAAAGAAAAGAAGGGCAAAAATACACAAGATTTGCCTGAAGCAAACTTGGTTATCAATCATGATGAAGATGATGATGATGACTTATTGAAAGATGAGTTCGTTCAGGATGAAGATCCAAACAAATTGAACTTTTAAATTCCTTTAAAGATCTTTAGGATTTATATGTTTTGCATTCCCTTTTATTGTTATTTTGATTTTCATTTTATGAACTTATTGAGCACTTCTTTTAATTATTTATGCACAATGAAATTATTGAGTTTTATTCACTTGAATGTTTTTTTCTTTTTATGCATTTATTCAACTTAATTATCATGTTGCGATGAGAATAAAATTAATGACCCATAATTTTTAATCTTATGGCATGAGTACTAGGGTCTTATTGGGCATATTACTATAATGTGTCGGATTATCATAATGTAATATCACATACAAATAAAAAATTATCTTCAGAAGATATATTTGGACCAATTTATCAAATATTAGGGTCGTTTTCAAATTTCATGGTCATTATTCCTTTAAATCCGACCAACTGCATATTGTGACTATCCCCCATATAATAGTGTGGTAAATAAATAATCATTTACCATATGCGAATCATTTTATTACAGTCTACATTTTTATATTACCACCAAAGTATACCTATAAGGGCTCTCAACGTAATATATCGTTGTACAAAAATCTCCGTCTATAAATAAACCTTAGTAGCCTATTATAGAGTATGTTGACTGTAAACATAAAGAAGATCATTTCTCGGCATTAGGGGGAGATATAAGCCCAAAGATAATGGAATGCAGAAAAATGTAAAAGAATAAAAAGATCTTCATAGTTGGAGCCACACATGAATGAATCAAAACTTGCAATGTTTAGCAAGTAATCTGCCATATGCATTTATAAATGCATCTATATTTATAGTGGAGTGATTAAACTTATGCACCATAAACAATTAAAGACCCTAATGGACCAAATGAATGAAACTCCTTAATACTAGAGATTTCATACCAGAAGTATGAGATATATATTGGTGCATAAATTAAAAATCCGCGGTCAATAAAATCAAATATATAATAACGCTCCAGTGGCCCCTAAAGAGGAATATGTGACCTCTCGAAGAGGATTGTCCTGAAGACAAGAATCTCAATACATTAGCACGTGCACCAAATAATATTATTGGGATTGCGGAACAAATAAATAAAAATATTATGGGAAATGATAAAATCAGATAATGCCATGAATACTATGAGTAAAGGAGAATGACATAAACTTTATAGTTGTCGACAACATACTTATTCCACAATTGCTCCAATCTGGATCCAGAGCTTAAATGCTATAAGTATTATGATTAGCAAAAAATGTAAAATGAGCAATTGGAATATAGATTAACTCGCTCATGAATATTATCCCTGCAGGATATAATGATTATTATGAGGTGGTGAAATATAAAACGAGCTTAAGATCTCAAGGGTTTTTCGCAGAGACCCATACTTGATTTTAAATAAATTACTCTCCTATTTGAATGACATAATGTTCCGCTACTTGATTTATATGGCAGAAAATATAAATTAATATATGCAGTTACTAAATTCCATGACTGCATATTGATATGAGTTATTGTATGATAATATTTATATTAAATCCCTGATGGATTTTTATAGAAAATAATGAGATCACTGTATAAATTCCTCCCGAAGAAGGAATATATTAACTTGAAAATTAATTCATGCCTAAAGACGGAGTATGAAATAAAAAGACTTGGATAATATCAAGTATTATGTCGACCTGCAGATCGACAATCTCTTGAAAGAGTTATTATTATTTCTAACACCAGTCGATGTATAATAAGAGTTCTAGAGAAATCTATTATATCTATTTAGAACACCAATGTCATTTGATCCCCAGAAGTGGATAATGTCTCATTTAGACTTAATGAAGATAACATGATATTTTTGGACAAGAAGTTCTCTATTTAAGTGTCTTTTGTACACCATTTTATCAGGCCTTATACAATATTCAAAATTATCTTGCTAGCAAGACTTGGTGCTTCTCTTACAAAGAGACATTGAACTAAGCACAGTGTTTGTTATCTTCAAAGGTATAAAAATCTTGGTATATTCTATAAGAAACCAAGTATGACATTGGTGGTCTAAGTAAATAAACGAATATTTATTTGAACTTGATAATTATAGATCTCGTACTGCTTATTTTGTTATCTATTGTGGTATTGGCATTTCTTATCACTTTGAATACATTTCTAAATCACTCATAGATGATATTTTCTTTTGAAAATTACAAAAGGTGTATGATTAATATTATTTTGCATACAATGGAAGATAGTATGATATTATGATACTTAAAATATTTCTCACCCTCCAGTATGAGGATAATATACTTGTGTTGCATAAATGAGTAGTGGGTACACTAGAGTTGTGTTCTTTTACCCACTTCAATTCCCTAGGAATGATTGTTATTCAGAATGTTTGATCTTATGATAATCCTGAAGATTATTAGATAGTCACTTCCTACATATATGGATAATATTGGATTGCTTATAATTATAAGATTTTGAATATCATTGTCTTAAGGGGGAGCGACATTTTGAAAATTAAACCTTGAAGGTTTACATTATGCCCAGAAGGCTAAATAGATGTACTCTTTTTTCCTTGCTGAGTTTTTTCCCATTGGGTTTTCTTAATTAATGTTTTTAATGAGGCATCTAGTGCAACACATAATAAACGTATGTCATGTACTCTTTTCCTCTTTTGTTTTATCCCATAGGGTTTTCAGCGAGGTTTTTAACAAGACATGAACATAACGAAGTAATGTCCAAGGGGGAGTGTTATAAATATATTTATATGTATGGTGGACATTACTTAAGATATACTTTAGAGATATATACATATCTTTCTAGATTTCTATACAAGATATGATTTCATTCTTATATATAAGACATAATATTGTAATTCTCTCTACACATCAATGAATAATAATATTCTCTATCTTCTCTCCATCGTGTCCTCTCTATTGTTTTCTCTTTATTATTGCTTATCTGCGATATACGAAGAATTTGATTCACAACATGTTGCACAAAATTATTAGATTTACGTATTATTAATAAATTATAAATATAATATTTAGCGTTTAATTTTAGTAAACCAATGTAAGTCGCATATATCTGTAAATATTGTATATATAATAGTTATGTGTATGATAAATATGATATTTTACCCTGACGTCCCACATACGCTTTATATTTTTAAAATAAATTAAAAAATTATAAATTAAATTAAATAAAAAAATCAAATTATTGTTCCCACATTTTGTATTTTTTAACATATAAATAATACTAATTTAAGTAACATAAAAATCAAACTAATATTCATATTTTACATTTAAATTAAATAAAATAGAAAAAATAAACTATTTTTCAACATTTAAAAGTTAGCCATTTGAGTTCTTTTACTAATTTAAATTAAAATTATATAATTACATGGCTATAGTTTTATATATAAATTTCTATATTATATATATTATTAATTACATTGGTGGGTTGCATATTGTTCGTTATAATACATGTTATATATAATTTACTGTTTTAAATTATAAAAATAATTAATTTGGATATAAAATTTATTATATATATAGTTATATAAAATCATAGTATAACTTATCTATATAAATAATAAATTTAATAATGTTATTTTAATCTATCCTATTAATATTATCAAATATTATCTTATGACGTTTGAGAGTTTTAATTTTATAATAAGTTTGCTGGTAATCATCATTCAATATGTTGATTATCGAAACTATATAAATTTTCTAATTATAAACTATTGAGAAAAATAAAATATTGTTGATAATTATTGGAGATAGTTGTTTATTATTATAGAATATATAAAATGAAAATAAGATGATCTATTTATAGGACAAAATAAATTATTATGATAAGTATTAATTGATAATTATTTAGTAATCATGGTGTTTAAATAAAAGAATGTGTTTTTTTATGGAATAAATGTTCCGGCCTTATTATTTTGTAACACTACTATGAGTGTAAATGAACCAAACTGTTCGTGAGCTATTCGGATCTCGACTCGATAAAAGCTCGTTCGAGTTCGTTTAGTAAAGCTCATTTATTAAACGAACCAAACTTGAGCATCAGAGTATTCGACTCGTGAGCTCGTGAACAAGCTCGTTAGCTAAAATTAGTAAGAAATATAAAATAATTACTTTTATAAAAATAATATTTTCATGATTTAAGAGTAACAATAATGATAAATTTTTCTAATAATGAAAAATTTAAGAATTTGAACATGAATATGGTATTAATTTTGGAATAAATAACTTTTTTCTTCAAAATAATAATGAAAATTTAAAACATATTCTAAATATAGAAAGTTCGTTTAAGCTCGATAAAGTTCGTAAACATCAAAGTATTCGATAAAAAAGCTCGAAGCTCGACTCGAAACTAAATGAGTCAAACTTGAGCCCGACACTACTCGACTCGACTCGGTTCAATTACACCCTATATATATAAATAGATAGATATATATTTCAATTTGGGGACAACATTGACTGTAGAATTTGGCGCAACTTATATATGCAGGTAGCTGATTCCTAATACATCATCCACCGCATCCTGAAGCGCAGGCATGACATTAATACATCAGTCATGGAGTTTCTAATTCAAATACATAAATAAGTTTGTAAATTATATTTCCACGAATCACTGAGAATTCAGATGGACTGCAGTGACGGTCGAGACCATAGACTCCACCCCACACAAGTTTTTACCCCTGCAGATCTTATAGTAGCCACTCTCTCCCCATGCTTCTCCCCAAGAGTTCCTGATGATCCAGTAAGGCTTGTCCTTGAGCCTGATAGGAGCGTAGCCGGCAGCACCGTATCCGACGAGGACAACACCGTGGTCCAAAGATTTGCCGCAGATATACGGACAAGAAACCCCTCCTATGTATGTCTGCATCCAAAGTGCATTGATCCCCACTGCCCACAAGGAAAGATTTCAATTGAGCACTAGTCTTCTTTATTTACCCACCTTGAAAATTTGATCAGCTGATACCTGCGAGAGGGCCGTGCTTAACAAGATTTGCAGCGATTTGATCATCATCTAAGGAGACAACACTGAAGTTGGCCACGCCTGCAACAATTGCATTCTTGTTGAATTTGCAGGTGCCATCAACTCCGGTGTAAGGATAGTCTTTCTCAGTCTGGACTCCGCCAGCCTTGAGGATGTATTCAAAGGCATTGTTCATTAATCCGCCATTACAGCCAGAATCGCAGGAATCACGCTCAGCTGGATCGCACTGCAGCCAAGGAGAAAAGGTTTCTCAAACCCAAACCCGCCAAGACTTTGAGCATTCTTTAGAATGCCATGGAAATGGAAAGAAATCGATTGTAAGGAACTAAAACCATTTTTTTTAATCATAATAGGCAACACATGCAACCAATTCATCTCCTATTTACGGAAGAATTCCTTCCATGAAATTGTTCGACAATGCTGGCCCCACCATTCAAAGTAATTGAGAATCAATGTACACTATAAAGAAAGACCCAAATGCAAAATCAAATTCTAAACTTGTATGATAAAATGTATATTTTCTACGTGAGATTCTGCTGCCTATTCCAAGCACATAGTCAACTGTGTTCTATAGGTAAAGTGAGTCACAAAATATTGAACTAAACAAAGAAAAGCTTTTTCAGTTGAAAAAAAAGGAACCAAGATGATGATAACTGGCGAAAAGTTTGCAACTTCTCTTACTTCAGACAACCTCAAGAAGGTAGAGTTCACTATGAACATCAAAATCATTATATTAGTTCAAGTAGGAAGATGTAAATAAACGACAAACCTCATGATCACAATCCACGAGCTGCTGCTCGCTGAGGCTCAAGAGCTCGCCTGTTGCTAGATAGTGAGCTCCTTCCAGCGCACCAATCGTACTGAATGACCAGCATGAGCCACAAGACCCCTGTCACAATCCTCACTCAATTACCATAGCTTCCATCACTCAATAAAAGATCTACTAACTGATAACAGTTGCATCGATAAAGATACATAACCTCGCCCAGTTGGGGCAATTAGCTTTTTGCAGGGCTTAAACAATGAACGCACAAGGAAAGAACAAAGTATTCCAAAATTGGGGGCTATACCCCCATCAATCCACCATAAGAAAACGCCCTTGTTTCAATGGATGTTTCATATGCAATATATTCGACTATTTTCCCATCACGGAATCATTTTCAACTCTTTCCTACCCCGATAATATCAGTTTTAGAATTACATAACTAAGCTTTATCGATAAGTGAATATGCAACTATTTTGTAGCCAAGGAAAAAAAAGCATCATCAGAAGAATAATTCATTGATAAAACAGGACATATCAATGATTGATTCTCATCTTAAACCCTATCAGCTTCAGTTAAATTTGGGTTTTTTGTCACATAAACATACCCACACACAATTACTTGAAGATATGCTTAAACGAAGACATAAGATTAACTTAAAAGTTCCACCTGATCCTTAACTGCACCAACGGCTCCGTGATCACGCCAGTCGAAATCGGAAGGGAGATCGGAAGTCGGAAGCTTCGGCGCCTTCTGCGCGTCGGCCGGGAGCTTCAGCTTCTGCTTGTGGAGCCCCAAGTAGCTCCTCTCAAACTCGGCGGGAGTGAGGTCCGAAAATCTGGTGACGCCGTGGACCGCGGAGGGGTCGAGCAGCTGGTGTCGCTGGGCGCGGCGGAGGTTAGATTTGAAGACGGAGAATCGGTAATCATGCTCCTCCTGAGTGGCGTACGTCTTCCTGTACTTGTCATTGAACAAGGAGAAATGGCGGTCGGCATGTAAAAGCTGGTCGAAGGCTTCCGCACCTTGGGATACTACTTGGCGGATCAGAGGATCCTCGGCGACGGAATCCAAGAGAGAAGCGAGCGTAGAGGATATGAGCGAGAGAGTGATGAAGAGAGAGAAAGACAAAGCCGCCATCATCGAAGTGGAGAAGAAAAGAGTGTTGAGATATTTCTGGGTAGATATGAAATTTAATTTATAGTGATGAGAAAAGTGTGTGATTGGTGCACGTGAGCCATTTAAATAGGAACACGTGTGATACTTTTGTGGTTGGTTTTGGACCTTCGGTAATTCATAGGCCAAGGGCCATTTTAACATGGCCCAAAATAAAAATATTTGCTTATAATTGTAATTATAAATATGTTTGTTTCAACATTTTATTTATAATTAATCTTGTTAATATTTTTTATACTTACATTAATATTATTCAGGGAAAATTTCTCAAAAGATTATCAAATCATAATTAGTTTCACCTAGTAATTTGTAAATTTTGTTTTTAATAAAAATATAAATTATTATTTTAAATATTAATATGATTTTATACACAGTACTAAGTTGATAAATATATCTTATAGTAACTTCTTGCAAATATCTATAGCCATTATTACTCAACAGAAATGTATTATATAAATAAAAGTTTTTTAAAAATTTATATTAACTTGGAGATGGTGAAATATTATATTATTATTTATATATGTTTTGACATAAATTTTAGTAATATATATGCTTGGTTATTGTGCATACAAATGTAGTAGTTATGTATGTATGCCTTACCTTTTAAATTAGAGGTGTGTATGATTTGATCAAAATTATCAAATTAAATTAAGTTGGATGGTTTAGCAAATTTGGAAAAAGTAATGTTGCCTTGAATCTAAAAAATACCAAAGTGAATTATAATGGTTTGTTTAATGATATGCAGTGCGAAATCGACCGTATCGACTACACACATAATATTAATTAAAAACATGACTATATTAGTTAAGTGTTATTTGATAAAAATTTAAAATATAAACTATTTTAATATATAGGTACAAGGTTTGTTTTCTTTTAAATTGTACCTTATAAATTAATATTTATTTTCTTTTTTCTTGCAGTCAAAACCTTCTCTCCAATTTATAATTAATGATATATATATATATTTCATTATTTACATTAGTCGTTAAATAATATTTCAAATTATTTAGACCGGCCAAACTAAACCGCTTTACCATGAGGTTTGATCAATATAATTTGAAATAGTTATTTAGTTGGAAATCTTCAAACTATATTTATTCATTTGATATGTATTTTGCCCTTCAATTCAATCGTAAGCAGTATAATGTATTTTATGATAATACTATTATCCTTTTATTATGATATTATAGTCCTCTATTTATACAAATAAAAGGCGTCTTTTGAATATGCTAATTATCGGAAAATTAGAGGCTAGTTCCACAATTCCCAGGATTAGTTACACAAGATTTACCAAAACTCGGAGGATCAGAAAATGATGTCTAACCAAATTGACGCCCTTTGTTACTTCAAAGGATGTCCTTCGATAATAATGTTGAGGGACCTCCTTCGTGATTTTCTTCTTCTTTTGGTCATTCCTTGCATGTGAGTTGTGGCTAAATGACCTTCCTTCAGTTTCTCATTTTTTCGGCATTGGATCTTTGTTAGTTGCAGGTTCTTTCAAGTTTAATTTTTTTTCATAGCTTATGGACTGCCCTTTGATCAGGGGAGTATGGCATTCTTACTGCTTTTGGGAGATGAAAGGTCTAGTTCGTACCCTTTTTGGTCGACGAACCATCTGGTCCTTTGTTTATCAATGGGCATGAGCTGACATCTCCTTCGTTTTTAGGCTATCTTTACGGTTTTTGATTTTGCCCCCATAACAATAGTCGTTTGCCTTTGTCTAAGTTTTTAATAGTTTATCTAAGGCGTAAAACTCTATAATAAAAATCAATACCAATCCTGCATATCTTGCAAAATGAAGGAATCGTTCAAAGTTAGTAAACTCATTCGAACTTGTTCAACTAAAGCTGGTATTGGTGCGGCCGGCAGCGGGTTGGCGGCTGGCGACAGTTCTGATTGATTTGTATACTAAAAGCATTATGATTAATATTATGAACAAGGTCTTTGGTTAATATACTGGGAATCATTAATATTGTACGTTCATCTCATGTCTGAATTAACAAACATGTATCGCAAACGACTTTATCCTCTTATCTCATTTATAGGGAGATCATACAGTGTGTGGTAAATAACGAAAGATCATATGGATCGCTTGATAGGACCTAAGTAAAGACCAATTACTTTATCTAACATTAAAGAAATCTTGATCTTGTTGAAATGATGGAATCTTAAGCCTAATGAAGGTACGGAGGTATATACAAATTTGTGTATCACTTTGAGATACTATGGTGGAGAGTTTTTCATGCCACTACTAGAATTTTAGTCTTTCCCAACAGCATCAAATGTTGTTAATTTAAGGCCATCCTAACACATATAGCTATCCCAACACTAATGTACCCTGTTGTCCCAAAAGGTGTCATAATAGAGTGAGGTCTTATAATGACAATGAGGGGTGTCATTATAACCCAACTATTTCTCACATATATACATGTCAAGATAAATCATCTAAAATAATAAAGTTCTATGTAAGTACAAGTAATTGAATTCACAGGTTTACCTGTTAGGAAAACTAATATAAGGTGACATATTAACTGTTAGTAAAAGTCGTTTACTTCACTTTATACCTGTTGAAAAAAATGATATAAGCTAACACCATTCTATCAAACAGTGTCATTGAAGATCATATTCATAAATGTGCATTTTATATATTTTTATTTAGTCTAAACATTGATAAAGGAACAATCAATTAAACACATAAGAAATAACATTTAATAAAAATATATTAAAGATAAAATCCAAGTATTTAACTAGGTCTTCATAAAATTACAAAAGTAATGACTTCCAAACTAAAAGAAAAAGAATAATTCTCAAAATTTAACTATAGTCTGAATCTATTCCTCGTCACCATCAATTGCAGCTTTTATCTTCAGCTCAAGCCAATTCAGCCTCAATTGCTCCGCTTAAGGACAAATAACCATCTAAAAAATAAGGAAAAACAAGTTTTGAGATATTATCAAATTGGCAGTAAGAAAATAAATCCCTCTCCAGCACAAAAAAAAAAAGTGGAGTATTAACCTGGATATTGTCCATGGAATAAATGAAGTTACTTGAATCCAAAAGAACCTATGGCCAATAAAGAACAAATAATTAGAAATGGAATAAAATGGATTGATGAAGAAATCAAATTTAGTGATAATATGGATTAATAATAACCTAGGAGCCTCAGAAGCAACCGAAATAGACTATTGCCCTTCTTCTGATAAATAGTCATTCTATTGCTCTAAGCTTAAATATTAAAATTAGTCACATACATGTTGGATTAAAATTAATAGAATAACAAAATTAGGCATGAACTTAAGCTTGTGGGAAGGGGCATGTTCAAACCAGTGAGAGGTAAATGGAAGTTCATAGTTTTAGACACATTCCGAAATTCAAATATTGAACCTACCAACATAAAAAGATAAAGTTATTGAACCTACCAGAAGGTAGCCAAGCCCAGCATAGCTAACAAAACCATATTATTTTTTTCGTTAAGCAATACCTACTTCATATAATAGCCAATCAAATCTTCAATCAAATGCCATACTATTTTTGCAAGGATTGAGCATAACCTTAAGACACAAAGTACTTTAAATTTCAAAATGAAATAAGCCACATAACATTTAATAATTCAACAACATAAAGATAATAAAAAAATTGTATCAGGATCCATTGCACTATATTTTCATGAAAGCAAAAGGTTAAGAAAAATTAGCTTCTCTTACCTTGGGTCTATATCAGGATCTATTTCTCTAAATTTCCATGAAAGGCTAGATAAATTTACTGCTTACCTAATGTCGAATGTCTACAAGTACATCATTCTCGTTCCCTTGTTATAGCTCCAAAGTTGACTGAGGAGACAAATCTCCTGCATATCCACCATATCTTAATATCATTTAAGAACCCCTGCACAAATCTAATGAGAATGTAATTTCCATTCACTAAAAATGAGAGAAAAGAATCAGGATACATTTTCTAGATGTCATTTAGAAATAATCAAATCAGAAATTTAAATACAATATTTATACCACAAAGTCCCTGAGTGTGCATCAGAAGGCATAACTGATTCAACATCAGAAAATCTGGGTAGCGCACTTGAGTATTATCAGTTATGTTGCTATGAAAACTCTCTAGCTGATCATCTGCATCAGAATCATAAAGGATCATGTAATTTGATCCTAAATAGTGTGGTTCATTTCAATACAATGACCAAGAATTAATGCCCATAGAAACAAACTGTTTGCTCTTTCCGACATGATTAAGGTAAAGACAAGAAGCAGGTCTTCTTTTAAAGGAAACGATGTTAAGGTGAACATTCTTTGAGCAATTCAAGACAACTCTGTCAATATTGATGTAGTTGGCACTAAATTCCATACAACATGGAGATAAGGATTTAAATCCTCCGCAAACAGAAACTTGCATGAGAATTAGGCAATAAAATTAACCCTCCTCCCTTGCTCAGTGACACCGATGTTTTTATTTTAATAATAACTGCAACTTCAATCAACTTAGCAAACAGACCAAGAAACCCAACGGCGCACAGAATCACATCAAAGTCATTCCCAAGGAGGAAGATACAGAGATCATATGAAAGAATTTTTAAAAAAATCAATATAATTTAAACAACTAATTCAAATAAAAAAAGGCACATTTCAGTTCCAAAAATTCAAAAGCTAAAAAACAAAAAAGTTTTGACCTTTGTGTGGCTGGCTGACCAAAGCGGCAACAATCTATTAGGGATTAAAAATAAAACCATTAAATGCCCTCCGCGGAACCTCCGGTATGTTCCACCGCGTGACTCGTCGGCGTCCCCGTGTACAAAGGCTGATTCGGCGGGAAGAAGGCGAACTTAGCCGCGATCGATGAGGTTACCCCACCCATACCTTTTCTCTCCTAAATGAATGGTGACTATGAGCGACTAGACAAAGGGAAAAAAAAGGGCCACTGCCACAAACCCTAAATCCCCAAAGCCCTAGGCGGCGGCGACGCCGGCCCAGGTAAACTCCGCTCAAGCGCCGCCCAAGAGCGAGCAACCAACCTTAATCGTCAACTGAAAAAGGAGTGGAGGTTTGAAAGAGATGTGTAGCACTGCGTGCGAGCGAGAGTGATGTTGGGCAAAATTTTGGGGGAAACTAAAAAATATTCCCGCCTATTAATTCACATGTTTTACAAAAAAAAATTATTTATTTCTAAAATAGAATAAATAGCTTTCCTCACAGTACATTATATTAGGAAAATGATATTTAATTATTTTAATTTATTATACAAAGATATTTGTCCTCACACCATCTACATCTTGTTGGGTTAAATAACTTATAAAAATTGCTTTTATTTTTAGTTAAAAATATATATATAATAAATACTTAATACAAACTTTTCCCAACACTTGTCATAATATACATAATTTTACAACATTTTTATAGATGTGTTAGCAAAAGGGTGTCACTATAACCCAAATTTCTAGTAGTGTGCACTCGTACATATATATATTTGTATCTTTGGTGGTAGCAGTTTGTGTATGACTGTCTTTGACTGAAATCAGGTAACCATATCCAGTATAAGATGGTGACATTCCCTGAGTAGCTCAAAAGGTTCATTATGCTAAAGTTCTGCAGACTGATTAAGATTTAACATAAATGAAAAGGGTTGAGTAGATTGATTCAGGAATAAAAGATGTTAATTAATTTATTGGCTTGTTAGAGCTTAAATTAATTAATGAATGTCTGTAACCGTAAATATGGGGATGCATCAAGCTTAAGCAACCCGTTCTCATAACATGGAAACAAAATGGTAGGACAATATTGATTCTCTGGTGGCATGAATCAATATTAATTAACTATATTTTGGGCTGAATATGAAAATTAATGTTGGGAATTTGGGATAGAAATTCCTTACCTTTTGTGTTTTGTTGTGTCAAACATGTAAAGAAACCACCCTAGGATTAGCTTAATTGTACAAGCTTGTAATATCCACTTAGGATGTTTATCGAGTTGTAAAAGCTGATCAAGAAAATATGGGCTTGCGATCGAAGCCATCAGTTTGGTTATCATGAAGACAAGAAACAAAGACTCACTCGACGAACTGGCGAACTGACAATCACTTCAGCTTGAAGCAATTCACACCGATAAATGACATGTGCGTAAAATGACCTATTTTTTGATGTGTGCGCGTGCATGTTTGTGTCCATTTTACCCTCATATCATATGTTTTTGTTGTTCTTTTGTTGTGTTTTCGTGTTTTGAATATTGTAGGATATGTTTTGGGCATAAAACAATACTTTTGGATGAGTTTTGGATGAAAATCGCCCGAGCTAGGAGTCAAAGGGAAGCAGGATCGACCGAGTGGAGCAGAAAGGGCACTGGGGCATTTCAGAGACTTCGCTCGGCCGAGCCAAGCCCTTCAGAGAGGTGGCTCGGTCGAGCCACCCTTGGCTCGGCCGAGCAAGAGCGTGATTTTGGGTTCTTTCAGTTATGTGCTCGCCCGGGCGAGCCAACTTTGGCCCGGGCGATCCGAGGCTCTGCCAACTCATTATAAAAGGGGGAAAACAGTTATTTTGGTTAATTTTTAGAACTTTTGATAACTTTGGATAACCACCACCTAAATTCTCTCTACGATTCCCATTTCCATCTCTTCCAAAACCTCACCCAAGGTATCAAGGAGCTAATTCATCAATCATTGGAGGAGAATTGAAGATCCAAGGGGGTAGATCAAGACCTAGCAAATCCAATTGGGGAAGATTTCACTTTCTACTTATCAATTGTAATGGATTTATTTGATTTCAACTTTGTATTGTTACAATTGAGAGGTATGTTGCTCTAATTGAATGTGGATGTTGATTTGAACAAGGATGCATGAAGATTAGGTTTGATAATTGTTTGTTTACTTTCCTTTGAGGGATTGAATTGCACTTGAGCTTGTTCCTTATCTCTTATGTGTAGGTAATAGCCAGCTTTTGAGATAGTTGATGTGAACGCTGCAGCCAACATGCGGGCGAAATCGTCGTGAAAAGTGTATATTCTTACGATTTTAGTTCCAATCCCTGTGCGGGGCTAGGTCGTAGGGCGATAATTGACGGTCGATTGGGAGTGATCTAGGGGTTAATAACGTAGTTGTTTGCAATTCCTAGTGTCATCTACCGCTAGTTATTCGTAGCAAGTGACTAGCGACATTAGAGTCGGTTGCTTAACCTCTTAGGGATTAAAATGTGTTTACATCAATGATTAACCTAATTGGATTACATCTACATTCATTTCAACATCCTATCTACCTCATTTGAGCATTGCTTGTCTTGGTTTACCAATGTGTGGAGAGAATTGATTGAATGTTGATTGTTGGTTTAATTCATTGCTTGTTATATGTTGTTAGCATAGGTTTAAATTGAATGTCTAGATTGATAGAAATTACTCAACGATTTTATCTTGCCTAGCTATAAGACTTTGCTATAGTATCCCGGTATTCTAGCGGGCGAAGCAAAGAAGGACCTGGATTGATAATTAAACCTTGAGTGTGCAGTGAGAATTTGTATGAGTTTTTATTGCGCACCAAGTTTTTGGCGCCGTTGCCGGGGACTTCATTTAGTGGGTTGCTAGATATTGGGGGAAAAGTGAAGCTTGTAGGCTAGGTGTTTGTGTTTTTGTTTATGTGAATATTGTTACTAACATTTGTTTGATAATTGTTCCAATTTTGTTTTCTTTTGGATTTTTTTTGTTTTTCTTGGAGACTTGCCTTTGTTGGACTCTTGTAGGTGTCTAATATGGAGAGACTTATTAAGGTACAAAGGCAATTGGAGGAGATGAGAGACCTCATGATGCAAAGACAAAGACCGCGAATACCTATCCGAGACGTGTATGAGGAAATGTTTGAATATACTAACCAATGGCCGGAGGAGGAAAGAGCTTCTCAAACGGTAGATGTTGTTAAGGAATCTCAAGAGAGTGATTTGTGGAGGAGTCAAATAGAGCTCATGCAAGAAAAACTTAATTTGTTGAAAAGATCAAGAAAAGAGCATGAAGAAAAGCAAGAGATGGAGGTAAAGAAAGAAGATGAATCGACAAAGGAAAGAGAAGTAATACTTCAAGTTGATGAGGTAAATGAAGATATCAAGGAGCCGGCACAAATTTTTGAAAGTATGGAGAAGGATGAGAGTGCGAGTATAGAGATGAAACCCGAGGAAACATTAGGAGATGGCAAAGAAAAGGAGGAAACCAAAGAAATCATTAGTGAAGAGATAATGGGTGTTCATCAAGAAGAGCTCGTGAAGGAAGGCACCGAGGAGACGGTGAAGAACATTGAAGGAGGTAGAATTGAGGAGCCTTCACTTGAAGAGATTCCAAAAATACCGACATTGGAACATTTCATAGAAGAGGAAAAGCCGACAATAAGCAAAGAGAATGCTGATACGTTTAAGCGGGGAATGTCAACTTGGGAAGTAGAAAAGGTTGAGGAAAGAATGGTGAGTGCATTGGATGAGTGGATCAATGAGTTTCTTGAAGTGGGGATTAGTTTGGAGAATGACTTGAAGAATACTTCAAAGAATGAGCACTCATTCATGCAATTTGAGTTCGACAAGATAATCAATCCTCCTTGGAGAGATGATAGGGGTGAAAGAAAAATCGCCTTGGACAAATTGCTCCCAAGTAAATGCAGATTAAGGGAGAAAGGTGTATTAAAAACCCACAAGATTTTTGACAATGGGTGATGTGGTAAGGTCGTCTAGCTACCGACATTAAGGAAGCGCTTGTTGGGAGGCAACCCCACCAATTTTCTTTCTTTTTTTTTAATTGCTTTTAGTTGCTTTGATTTTGAATAAATGTCTAGTTTATTTGGTTTTGTGTTTGTAGGAAGAAATTACAAGATCAAGAGGAGTGACGATGCACCGTCCACCGTTTTTGCAAACTTAGTCTCACTTGACTAAGTTTGGGGGGATGTGCCGGTAGCCGGTGCCTTGGTTTATTCCTCTCCTCTCTTCCTCGATCCTAGTTTGCTTTAGTTTAGTTTAGTTGTCGGATGTTGTCCCTTTATTGGATTCAATTCGATTTGGTTGTACCTATATTGATATTCTACCTTGGATGAATGTTTTGGACTATGTTCAATTTGATGATATGTATGGATATTTTCATGGGTTTGAGTTTGTTGAACATTGGTTTTGATGGTATGTTTGGTGGAGCTAGTGGAAAAAGGATTTATGTGTAAAGATTTTGGATAGTGGAATGATGGTGGAAAGAGGTTTTGGAAGTGAATATGGTTGAGGATTGTTTGATTGTGATCGTGGATAGAATTATTAATGAGTTGGCATGATTGACTACTTCCTATTATGCATGGTTTGTGGTTTGGATTATTGGTTTGGTTTGTATGGTTGAGCTAGTGGATATTGACTTATCATTGTTGATATTTGGTTTGTGGAAAGTTTGGTGGAACTGAGAATTTAATTGGCTTGATTATGCTCAATAGTTTGGTGGTGTTTGTGTTGATATGAAGTAGGTACATATAAGGCATGGAGAGCGGTTTGATCGTGTGTGCCGATGGGTAACGCTTTCTATCGTTCCTTCTACCAATTAGATTCATTACATTGTTTTATGGCATGTAGATTGTGGTTAGGATGTTGTGTGCTTGTGTGTGTGTGATGAACCCGAACTAGACTTGAGGTTTGAATCATGATTTACTTGGTGAAGTTGGATGTTTATCTTAACCAATGATAGGGCGGAATCTAGTTGTCGAAGCATGTCTTAAGTTTAACTTTTGAATTGCCGAGTTTTGTGTGTGGTTAATGCATAGGACTTGACAAAAAGCTGTGAGGTTTGAGCCATGATATTGTCATATCTATATTGTTTGTGAGTGGCAAGATTGATAGTACGAGATCTAGAACTTGCATCCGTTCTCTATCTATTGGCATGAGTGTGTAACTAGAAAATGATCTTAGACCATCGATTCTTAGTCCTACCTTTCACACCGGGAGTATAAGGTGGTTGTTATCATTAATTTGCCTTTCGTATCTTTGACCCCCGTGATTGAGCTTTATTGGTGAATCTTCTTTGATATGATTAGGACCAAGTTTGAGGGGAAAGAGTGTATGAGGGTGAATACGGTGATGAGAGTTGGGTTGGAATTGATTGGATTTGTGTTGATGGGAAATGTTGAGGCATGAAAGATATGAAATAAATGATTGGTTTGAATCCTAGAAAATGTGGCAACAACGAAATTTTTGGTGTAAGTGTTTGAAAAAGAAAAAAAAAGAGAGGGCACCGACAAATGAATGAATGATGGTGCATTTGAAAAATTATGAAAAAAAGAAAAGAAAAGAGAAAAAAAAAGTGTGTTGTGAAATGAAAAAAGCCTCGGGGTTTGTAGTGGTTCGAAAAGAACAAGTTTGGGGGATTTTGGGAAATTGAGAAGTTTAGTCACTTTGGTCCAAAACCACCCACCTTTTAGTTAGCCACATTACAACCTATGAAAAGACCTTTTTGATTCTAGAAACTAACTCGTTGTAGTATAGTGGTGAGAATGGATGCAAGCCTATGGAAATCAAGCTCGATATCTTGTGATTGAGTGAATCTCATCGTCCCTAAACACTTGAGGGAGTGCTTTCATTTCTTGTATCCATTTTTGATAAGTGGTTCATGTCCTTAGCATTAACCTTGTTACAAAGTTAGGTGATAATATCGTTTTACTTGAACATGCTAAGATAATCTTGATGAGCTATGAGGTATTGCACGAGGTAGATTAACGACTTTACTTTGTTTTGATTGAGGACAATCAAAGGTTCAAGTTTGGGGGATTATGATATGTGCGTAAAATGACCTATTTTTCGATGTGTGCGCGTGCATGTTTGTGTCCATTTTACCCTCATATCATATGTTTTTGTTGTTCTTTTGTCGTTTTTTTGTGTTTTGAATGTTGTAGGATATGTGTTGGGCATAAAACAATACTTTTGGATGAGTTTTGGATGAAAATCGCCCGAGCTAGGAGTCAAAGGGAAGCAGGATCGACCGAGCGGAGCAGAAAGGGCACTGGGGCATTTCAGAGACTTCGCTCGGCTGAACCAAACTTGGCTCGGTCGAGCTAAGCCCTTCATAGAGGTGGCTCGGTCGAGCCACCCTTGGCTCGGCCGAGCCAGAGCGTGATTTTGGGTTCTTTTAGTTCTGTGCTCGCCCGGGCGAGCCAACTTTGGCCCGGGCGATCCGAGGCTCTGCCAACTCATTATAAAAGGGGAAAAAACAGTTATTTTGGTTAATTTTTGGAACTTTTGATAACTTTGCATAACCACCACCTAAATTCTCTCTACGATTCCCATTTCCATCTCTTCCAAAACCTCACCCAAGGTATCAAGGAGCTAATTCATCAATCCTTGGAGGAGAATTTGAAGATCCAAGGGGGTAGATCAAGACCTAGAAAATCCAATTGGGGAAGATTTCACTTTCTACTTATCAATTGTAATGGATTTATTTGATTTCAACTTTGTATTGTTACAATTGAGAGGTATGTTGCTCTAATTGAATGTGGATGTTGATTTGAACAAGGATGCATGAAGATTAGGTTTGATAATTGTTTGTTTACTTTCCTTTGAGGGATTGAATTGCACTTGAGCTTGTTCCTTATCTCTTATGTGTAGGTAATAGCCAGCTTTTGAGATAGTTGATGTGAACGCTGCAGCCAACACGCGGGCGGAATCGTAGTGAAAAGTGTATATTCTTACGATTTTAGTTCCAATCCCTGTGCGGGGCTAGGTCGTAGGGCGATAATTAACGGTCGATTGGGAGTGATCTAGGGGTTAATAACGTAGCTGTTTGCAATTTGTAGTGATCTACCGCTAGTTATCCGTAGCAAGTGACTAGCGACATTAGAGTCGGTTGCTCAACCTCTTAGGGATTAAAATGTGTTTACATCAATGACTAACCTAATTGGATTACATCTACGTTAATTTCAACATCCTATCTACCTCATTTGAGCATTGCTTGTCTTGGTTTACCAATGTGTGGAGAGAATTGATTGAATGTTGATTGTTGGTTTAATTCATTGCTTGTTATATGTTGTTAGCATAGGTTTAAATTGAATGTCTAGATTGATAGAAATTACTCAACGATTTTATCTTGCCTAGCTATAAGACTTTGCTATAGTATCCCGGTATTCTAGCGGGCGAAGCAAAGAAGGACCTGGATTGATAATTAAACCTTGAGTGTGCAATGAGAATTTGTATGAGTTTTTATTGCGCACCAATAAACTGGCTTATTTCACTAAAGTCTAGTTTCTTCTCACCAATAGGGACAAAGACAAGCCCGAGGAATCACAAAAGCCAGACTTAAGGAAAGGAGATTCCTTAACGTCTGAATTTCAAACGTCCAATTTATTATTCCTCAAACTGGCGAGCCATTTTAACACACAACAGGATGTCGACATTTTGTGTAAAAAAAAGAATGAAGCAGGTGCGGCAGATCAGAAATGGCAACTTGCCACCATCCAATAAGAGACCCAACCAGATAGTTCAAGATTTGGATTGTCTCTAAACAACTATTTTACCAAACTCTTTCTCAATTCGTTTATAAATAGACAAAGGCATTCTTAGAGGAAAGTTTACGGTTATAGATGATGATTACAAGAGATGCATTACGAGTTACGATTACGAAGCTACAAACTTCTATTAGAGCAAACCGATCATATTGTAACCATCATCACCGAAGTGAGACTCCTAGAGTCTTTCCTGTTCAAGGTTATTTTCAAATAGCTTACCGTGTCTCATCTCCAGACACAAGACTCTAAGCTTCTCAACTTGAGTTTTTCTTGTGGTGCTCTTTTTCTGCAAGAAAGATCACAGCAGTTGCAGCTATCTCTAGGCTGTAAATATCACGGGCATTTGCTGCAAGTTCGTAGAGTTCCGGGAAAAACCCCCAGCTTTTCGAGGAGGAGGCTGCTTGGTGTGCCCATAGTCCCGATCTGAGTGCCGAAGGAGTACGAGACCCTGGGCGAGTGAGCGAGTGGACTGGTGGACACGGGCATTCACCAGCTTGCAATAGATCGTGAAGACAGATTGTAATCTTAAGGCTAGTATATTTTGGGCTATTTCCTGAAGAGAGGACTAAGGGCAGTTGTCCGAACCTCTATAAATTCTTGCATTATTTATTGCTTTGAGTCGCCAACGACCAGATCTAGTTGTTCTTGTAATTTTTTCTTTCTAGCGAGCAGGTACCTCGATAAATAACATAGAGCTTCCATATCAAGCGGAGAAGCTTGCAGCATGGAAGAAAAGATCTACCATAGTGCTCAAAAGCATTCATCCGAAGATGGTAGATGTCATCGAGAGGGGTCCTATCAAGATCCTCAAAGTCATCAATCGCGTTGGAGATTAGGACGGACCAAAAATGGTTGAGAAGCCTTACAACGAATGAACCTATGAAAACAAGAAAAGTGCCCAGCTGGAAACCTGTCGCACACGAGCTGATCCTGTTAGTTTTACCTAACGCCCTTAAAGATGAGGTGATGCAGTTCAACAACACCAAGGAAGTCTGGGACTACCTAGGTGGACTGTGTCAAGAGTCAGAGCAAATGAAGCGCAACAAGCTTCAATTGTGAATGGACAAGTATGAGTCCATCCAGATTCTTCCATGAGAAAGCATCAAAGCAATGGAGACCCAGTTCAACTCTATCGTGAGTGAACTGGACAGGGTATATTCAACCGCGTATCTCAATGCTTAGATCTTGTCCAAGATGCCTAAAGAAGATTGGTTCGTCAAAATAACCAGTCTGAAGAAGAAGGACCTGTCCCAGATCTCAACGAAGGAGCTATTTTCCCACCTTCAAGCTCATGAATGGGACACCAAGGTGGTTAACAAGAATTAAGCGATTTGAGTTGCCAGTTCACCAAGCCCGAATGCTGAGGACACAACATATTTTGTCGAGAAGGATGTTAGATGGAGATCAAAGAAAACTTTTCAGACTGTCAGACCAGCCGGTCAATCCAACTTGATAAAAGAGGTACCCTCAACCTCTACCTCTTACCAGAAAGAAGGAGAGAGCTATGTCGAAGAGCTTGAAGAACAAATGAAGAGACTTTCCAGGCTCCTGGAGAAAGCCAAGGCAAAGTCAACCAACTCACAACCTGACGACAAAAGGTTCGTGAAGAGGGCCCCCAAGTCCTGTTTTGGGTGCAACTCCCCTGACCACTTGAAGTTTGAATGTCCGAGGGTGGACAAAAAAAGAAAGGGAGAGAATCAAACTAATTTTCGACCGAAGAGCATCCAATGTGGTTTCCAAGACAATGCTATCAAGGACGGAGATACCCAACATACCTGACAACGATGATGAATACTACACGTCGGATGGAAAGTCGGAGGAAGAAGCTCTACTGATATTCATGACTATTATTGGAGAAGAAGATGATACTGTAGAGACCGAATCATGCCTAGCCGCGACTAGTGACGAGGTAATGAATACTTTACCAATTTATATTCCATCTGCATGCATTTTTGAGGAATCTAGATCATTTTGCTCCAATTTAAATAATATTTCCCTTGAGCTTCTTTCCAAAGAATTTTTAAAGTTTTATGAGCTTCAAATGCATTAGCCGGAGAAAATTCCTCTTTGAGACTTCAAGATTCAATTTTGACCGAGGAGATTGCAAAGTCTAGGTTAACCAACGAGGAACTGGCAAAACTTACAACCGAACACTCCACTATCCTTAAAAATTTCAAAAATTTTAAAATGGAGTGCAAAACATTGAAAAACCTTGAGCTAGAGCCGTTTAAATGTTATTTTACTAAAAGCTAAAGAGTCTCAAAAGAAGTACATTGTTATCAAAGAGACCCTAATGATAAATTGGGTCTAGGTTTTAATGAAAATGTTTTGAGAAAATCTTCTTCAACTGACACTTGGAGAAAAGAAATAGTCTTTGTCAAAGAAAACCCCAATGATCAGATTAGGTTGAAAGGCAAAGAGATTGCTTGTAATGTACCAGTTCAAACCGGTAAAGCTAAATGTTGGTTAGCCAACAATCCTAAACTGGCCGATCCGAAAATGATGAGAAAACCAGTATGTAAGGAGAATCTGAGAAAACAATATGCTCCTAAACTGGGAAGGTAAAAAACTGAGAGGAAGCCAACTAAGCTTTAGAAACTGGGAGAGCAGTATGTCCCCTCTACAAGAAAAACAAGTTCCATCGACAAGTTTAATCAAACAACCAGTTCATGGCTAAAAGCGGTCAAACAGTCTGCCTGGCTATGTGTATCACCAGAGATTCGACTTTTGAACAACATACGAAAGAATGATTATATCAAGTAGGGGGAACAACTACTTGAGGCCTGAGCCCAAACCATTTTCTTTTCAAAGGGCTAGAAAGGCTATCCAATGTGATCAACGGTCACCTGGATTTTATACACAACTGGAACAACTATTCCAAGGTCCAATAAGGAAGTTCACTTCCAAAAGGAATCCACACACACTCATTTATTCCCAAACAAACAACATGCATTAGACAAGAAGAAAGAAGAGGTCAACCATTGAATGCTCTAAAAAGGTACCAAACGTGAAAATTGTTCAGGCTTGGATCCCAAAAGGATGAATCCAATCCACGAACCCTGTAGGACCCATGGTTGTTCGGGGACCTAAAGCATAATTTGTGCTTCGCAGGTACATGTACAGGTACAGGTACATGTACATGTACATGGAGATTAGCTCCCAACCAAGAAGAGTTTATGGATTCTTGATAGTGGATGCTCTACCCACAGGACTAGAGAAAGAGATCTTCTCTCAGAACTCATAATGGTCTGGAGACCACCAGTTATGTTTGGTGACAACTCTAAATGAAGAGTTATAGGGAAGAGATGCATCGAAAGAGATGGAATCCAAATAAGAAATGTCTCCCTAGTAACCAACCTTAGACATAATAGCCTAAGTGACAGTCAACTTAGTGAAAATGGTTTTGTTATTTACTTTGCCTACTTTGAATGTCAAACAGAGACGAAACTTCGAATGAAATCAAGCTCAGAGGCATAATGAAAGGTGGTTCATATGTGGTAGACTGGCAAAGTGAACAAACTAATTCATGATTTGCCACAACCAACTCCAGTGATGTAAACTAGCTATGGAATAAGAAGTTGAACCATATGAACTTCAAAACAATCAATCATTTGGTAAAGTAAGAGCTGGTAACAGGACTACCAAAAGGAACTTTCAAGAAGAAGGTGTATAGAGCTTGCCAACTTGGAAAGTAGACAAAAGCTTCCTTCAAGAGAAAACTTGTCAATACAAGTTCAGAAAAAATATAGGAGCTGCTGCACATGGATATTTTTGGACTAGTGACTCCACCCACCATTAGAGGCAACAGATATACTCTAGTAGTCGTAGATGACTACTCGAGGTACACTTGGGTTAAATTACTTAAGACTAAGGATGAGGTGAACCTGGTGCTTCCTAAACTTGTCATGCTTGTTCAAAATGACAAGGGAGTCACAGTGAAGAGAATAAGGTCCAACAATGGGACCGAGTTCTGCAATGGTCCTCTCATGGATTTCTATGCCGAAGCTGGAATAGGACAAGAATGATCATCTCCGAGAACCTCTGAACAAAATGGGCTAGTAGAAAGGAGGAATCGAATGCTTAAAGAAATAATGAAGACCATGCTGGCAGAGACCAACCTTGGTGAACGCTTTTGGGGAGAAGTTGTAATCACAGCGTGCTACACATAGAAAAAACGATCTAAATGGTCGTCTTCACAAAACGCCTTATGAAGTGTATCACGATAATAAGCTTTCTTTAGCTCATATTCGTACTTTTGGATCACCATGTTATATACACAATAACGGGAAGTCAAAATTAAATACTTTCTCTCCCAAAGCTGATGAGCGTGTTTTTCTGGGATATGGACACCCATCTCACAAGGGATATAGAGTATTTAACAAGACCACTGAGCTTGTGGAAATAACATGCAATGTTATTTTGGGTGAAGCTACATTAGTGCACAGGACTCTAGAGCAACTGGGTGAAAAAGTCGGTAATCCAGTTTCAGAACCTTCAACTCTCTCAAAAATAGCTGAGAGGGCCGATGATGCTAATGAAATTGCTGAGGCCTTGGATTCCTTATCCCAAAATGATTGCACAAATCAAGGGGGAATCCAACCTGGAGTATTTGATGGGTTTTGTATACTGAAATCATTTATTATAATGAGTATACAACAATTTATTTCTCCTATCTGTTAACAATCGTACATGTATGAACAATGGTATCCTCTTGTCTCACCGATAGGGATGATCATACGGCGTGTTATAGATCGCAGAAGACAGTATGATCACTTGACCTAGTGAGACATAAACCTGATCACAGCCGAGACAGCGTATGAGGATACGTCTGTCTGGATGGCTGCGACATTGTCGGAATAAGTAGTCTATCTTGGCTACTTGACATGCTGGTACGCAGAGGTGGCGTATTGATGGAACCGCAGTGAGATGTATTCGTCTGTCTGACATCAGCGAATACAAGATCTCGTTATATTGATTGAGTCCAAACCCTAACGAAGGTTCAGGGGTTTGCACGAGTTGACTGTTGCTTTGACTTGCCATGGTGGAGAACCTAAGTAACGTGCTCGTATATCCGCATCTTGGGTAACATCAGTTCGCATAGTACCGCCTGAGACAGGGTTTAGGTAACCATATCCGAATAATAGGATGGGGACATTCCCTCAGGAGCTTAATAACATTCATCGTGTCAAAGTCCTGCAGGCTGATTAATTTTAGCCACGAGTGATAAGGTTTGAGTGGTACTACTCAGGAATAATAAGATACTAATTAATTGTAGTTAGAGCTTGTCAGAGGCTCCGATTAATTAATGGATGTCCGGTAACCTTAAATATGGGGATTCTCAATTAATGCAACCCGTTCTCATAACATGGTAATAAATGGGTAGGTCAGTATTAATTCTGTGGTGAAAAAGAATTAATATTAATTAATTAATTGTGTCCTGGGCTGTGGACATGGGAATTAATTAATTTATAGGCCTACTTTATTATTTGCATTAGGTCCCAGGTCTGGCCCAAATATATATGCTGAATTGAGCCCAGGAGCCCAATAAGGTTTTATAACCCTAGGTCTATAAATAGACCTCTCACTCTCTGAAACCCAAGCCACTTCATAACACAATTTGAAAAACCCTAGATCTAGAGAGTGAGAGAGGGGGCGCCGATTTCAAGGAAGAGAGGAGGAGAATTTCGATTCTGGTCCTGCTCAAGCCACAGATCTACGGAGTCCTCACCAGTAGTAGATCTGAACAACATTGGGATACAGATCTGAAGATCTAATCTGGAGAACAACAGGTTTCTTTTTCCCTTTTCTTTATTTCGATTTTATCTTAGAAATTAGATTTCTAATTTCTGATTCCGCAATTAAAATCGAATTGCGTGGTTGAATTCAAGTTGGAAATTCAAACGCAAAAGATCGGTTCAGACTCGACGGATTTACAGTAATCTCTCAATCCAAAAATCCGTATATTAAATTTATAGGAGCATGCTAAGGTTTTGTGAATTTAGATTATGTGCAATATCCATAAATCTATCCGGTTCAGCTTGGTTTTAATGATTCGGTTCACGTGAAAACCCTTCAATTGGTATCAGAGCCAGGTTCCTGATTTATGGCTCTGTTGTTCATAATTAAATTCGATATGCATGTATGAATTTATTATTTTGTGGATGTTGGTTTTTGTTCTCGTGGCAACCCGTTGATTCAGCCCGCAGTGGTTTATCCGTGTAGGGCTGAATTAATTTTGTAAGATCACGAGAAAATCCGTGATTAGTGTAGATTTGAAAATTGTAATAGAATAGTTGTTCTACAATTTTTTCAAATTTATTTGGACGGGTCGCAGAAGAAGAACGAAGACGGAGCCGACGAAGGGCGGTGCACGGCGGCGGCAGGAGGCCGCGCGCGCGTGCAGCCACGGGCGACGGCAGTGAGCCGCGGCGGCGCAAGCGACGGCACGCGAGGGCGTGCAACGCGGGCGGCCGGCGGTGGGACTGGACGCAGCGGCGGGCGCGCGGCGCAGAGCTCGTGCGGATGGAGCCGCGGGTGCGCGGTGCACGCGAGCCCGCTGGGCGAGCGCGCGCGGCGGCCGGCGGCGGGGCAGTGGCGCAGCGGCGGCGGCGGCTGTCGTCGGCTGCTGTCCCTGTCGCGGTGGCTCGTGTTTTGATGGTTTGTACATTCCTGTGTAAACCCTAGAGTTTGCATTAGGGTTAGGGCAGAACATCAGATCACAAAGGCCTAAATCCCAGAAGATTTGGTGTATCCAGATTTGGAGGCCCTTCGAAGATTTGGAAGATTTGAAAAGATTAGGAATTATCCAAATTAAATTCAAATTTCAAATTGTAATAGATAGAATTTATTTTTTCTATTTTAAGGGGCCACGAGGAATTTTTGTTTGCCTTAATTCTCCTTGTATGATATGTGATTTATTTATGTGCGCAATTAAGCATGTGTAGATAATAGAAAAAGCATGTTTTATCGCTTTTATTATTTACAGCTTTCAAACATGCTTATGTGATTAATTTCTTGTTGGATTATATTTGGGAATTTTTGGACTTGTATTATTATATGAAAAAAATTTGGAAAATATAATGACAAAGAAATTATGTGTGCGCATAAAGAAACCTTTTAAAAGAAAAATACTAAGAAGATTTTTTAATTAAAATCAATAGACCTCCACAAAGCGGTCCTAGGCTGTAAGTGTATCTCTCGTTCTAGTAAACGTCTACGAGTGTAGCTTGCTAGTTCCTAGAGGTGCATGGGTACGGTTGTTGGGATTTCTAGACAAACTATTTAAATCATGTGAATAGTGGGAGGGTTTTGCGTAAACGTCTACGAGTGTAGCTTGCGTAGATCTCTTTCACAAGTATTCTAGGATTGATTTAAATTATAGATAACAAAAGCTTTGAGGGCTGTGCGGTATGGTTACGTGCCATGCTAAACTGTCTCTTTTGGCCGGAGTTAAATTTGTGGTTAATTGCTGATCGCTAAATTATTTAACAGCGACTTAGCAAAGCTAATAATATAGCGGCAAATGAAAATTATCGATCCCACAGGGAATGAAACGACGAAAAATCCTAAATACTAAATCAGGCGTTCTTAAAATACTGGTTAGGAAAATCAAAGTTTTGGGTTTTGGTGGTTTTGTAAATCATAATCCTTGCGAATAAAAAGTAAACAATAATTTAAAATACTTTGGTTGAAAACAGTTATGAGAAATACATATTCTAGGGATATCTCCTTATCAAGCATGACATGGATGAATGAATTGATTATTTCCAAATTTAATCCCTCTTCGTAGTGAAACATCGGAAAAGTATTACGAACTTCTTTGTTGGACAATTCGTAAAGTAGATTAATCAATTACCTATCTCCGCTCGGTCTCAAGATAAATTAATTAACTCCGAAGATCTACAGATTTAGCCCTACAATCAATCTCCTTCAGTTACGACAAGAAATCAGATTATATTGTGAAAATCTCTTTCCATTGAAAACTATTACAGTTACGTCTCAAGTAATCAACTAGTTAATCCTAAGATGTGGCCAACAAACTCAAGATTATGAATTAAACTCAGATTTCACAAACTACGAAAGGAAAGGGAAAATAATTCAATTAATCAAAACTTGCACACAATGATAATTCGAACCCTAGAATCTGAGGAAGAGATTAGTTACACATATTCGGAATAATATTCATCATAGAAGAATAAAACCTGAATTGCATAAAAATCGGAATCCGAAAATAACTCCACAAAACTCTTTCTTCAAACATAAACTTCAAAAACCTTGGGAATCTCTAATCAATCTTCAATATTAAAATCTTGTAACTATTCTAATTAGAGCTGGCAATTTCTGACCCGACACGATAACACGACACGAACACGCACGATAAAAGCGAGCATGAACATGACACGAACCTGTTAAGCTCAAACACGAACACGACACGAACCCGTTA
>JAPKLW010000514.1:325731-341767 GCA_026898455.1 Plectranthus barbatus
CACGACACGAACCCGTTAAGCTCAAACACGATAATGACACGACACGATAAGACACGACACGATAACGACCCAACACGACACGATTGCCACCTCTAATTCTAATGTGTTCCCCCTTCAAAAAATGAATTTACATGGCCTTATATAATAGTGGAGAATGTATCATACAATATCTAGGTGAAGATATGTCTTTATCTTCAAAACAGATGCAGACTAGGAAACCCGAACTCGCGTCGATCAACACGGAATGTCGTCGATCGATGTGGTTGCTGCCTCCGTCGATCTTCTCTTTTCTTCCTTCGTCGATCGCTCCTTCTTCAATTTCCTTGTCGATTGACGAGACATCCTCGTCGATCGACGTGGACCTGAAACTGGGAATCCGACTCTTCTCTGTTTGCGACTAAAAACCTACATGATTCATCAAACACAACATTACGGGTACAAAAGCCAATTCATGCACGAAAAAACAAGTACAAAAACAATCTTTACACCACACAATTAGTCAAAGAACAACCAGATAAGTTGGTGAAAATCCTAACTTATCAACTCCCCCAAACTGAAACCATTGATCGTCCTCGATCAATTCACAGAAAAGAAATCTAATCAAATGCAGATACAAGTGTGCAATGCCTCACAAGCTTCTTTTGCAATTTAAGTATCACTTATTCACATAAATCATGCAGTCCAAACAAATTCTAATTGTTAAATCATTGAGGAGGAACCTCACCGAGAAGTGTTTGCACTCATCGCTCAATCAAGTAAAAAGGCTTTGAAATTCACTCATTCAAAGTTTTAGTTTACCTCACCATAGGTTTGACAAATTTCTCATCTCTCCACTGCTTGTTAGTGTGGTTTTTCAGGGAATCAGAAAGGTCTTGATTTGGTTGTAATGTGGCTTACCTAAGAAGAAGGATATTTTTGGCTAAGTGACTAAAAATATTTCATTCCAACACCAAGTCTTTAGCATATCTTGCCCACATGATTTTTTCTTTTAACACACAATCTTGTACCTTCTCTTTTGTAATTTTCAGGGTTCAAAATTTATTTTGGCTTTTGTGAACTACACATATGAAGTTTTTCTCCTCAATTTTTTTTTTCCTCTTTTCATTCATATTCACCATTGTTCACTAATTTTTTTTTAAATTTACCTTAGGAACCCCTAATTTTTGCACTGAACCTCATATCACAATCCCACAATTTGCATCCTCCAATAAATCACAATTTCTTGTTCATCAACCCTCCTAATCAAAGAAAGAAAAAATTTTTCAAGGCTCAAGGGGGTTGCGAGTGAAAATTAAAGGCGAGTGTATGGGAGATGGGCTACGAAAGAACATGCCTAAAATCATTTTCACCCTATTACCACACTTAATGCAACCTCAAGAGAGAAATTCGTCAAATTCTAGGAAGTAAATCTAATGACTTTGTCACTCATCAACCGAAAAGATGGCACAATTTCTCACAAGGTAGAAATTTTCATTACTCCTCAACAATTACCCAATCTTGAACAGTTATCATGCAAAAATTTATATTTCAAAGATCAACTTATCAAGCAAAGCAGCTCCTATCATCGGCTACTCTATCACACGGATTATCATTCTTAATCAGCAAATATCTCAATTATTAATCAACAATTCATTTCCACGGAAAGACAAGTATTCAATTCCAACACCAACATAATAAAAAGTAGTTCCGACTGTCCTATGTTCAAAAGCTCCTAAAACAATACTCAAGATTATTCAGCTCAGAACAAGTACCACAAATCAAGAGTTCAAAACTTATTCGACACAAAACAAGTATCACAAATCAAGAGTACAAAAATACTAATTTTGAGTAAAAAGACTTGCAGAGAGCAATTGTTCACACTGAAGCAAAAGAACAAGGATGGTGATGGTTCAGAAAAAACAAAAATAAAAAACAAAGACAGAAAAACAACGAAACAACAAAAAATTAAAAATAAAGCAGAAAATGAAAACAAACAAACGTTTCCCTTTTCCTATCCTCATCCCCCCAAACTTGTTTCACTCGAAGGAGTGGACAAGTTTGAAAGTTAGATAAGGAAAAAGGAAACGGTACCTCATTCCTCCTCCGGAGGATCCTCCATCTCAACATCGGGGGCAGGCCAAACGGGTAGTCGTCGCCGGTGGTCCTGGCGCTCTCTGTGGCGTCGGAAGTAGACAGAGTCGGGCTGGGTGTTCAGGAGAAGGTGCTGCATCTGCATGTCGAGGGTGTTGAGCCTCGTGGTCACGTGCTGGCGAAAATCCGCCTGCCGGGTGTGCTCCTCAGCATGCAAAACAGCCTGCTGCTGCATGAACTGGTACATCATAGCCAGATCCACTCCTCCGGAAGATGAAGACTCTCCCGCAAAGTGGCCGGACAAATGCCCACCGGTCTGATCGTGAATCTGCTCTCCTCCTCCATCGTGCCTCTTATCCTCTGGCTCCTCCTCCTCGGGCCCTTCTGGAGGCGTCTGTGGCGGTCGCTGGTCGGGCTGAGTCAGCGGTCGGTGATGAAGTCTGGAGGTGCCGGGACCTCCCTGTGCTCCGACCATGAGCCTCAAGTGGGCGGGTGTGCTCATCAACCAATTATGACGGAAGTGATAATCAGTGACGCGAGTGAGGTTCCTCTGTAGAAGTGGGAACCTGTCCCCGTTGGACATCCGCAGGGACCAACCCGCATCCCGTGGTGACAGCATCAACATCTTCACCAGGGCCCCTGTACCGAGTCCTCGGCTGTCATCCTCAAGCGACTCAATCTGTGATAGATCGATGCCCACATACTCCGCAATCGGGGTAATCAATCCCCCGCTCCAAATGTTGCCCTTGGAGGCCCTGATCTGATGCCTCCAATGGTCCATGACCAACGCCGCAAAGCTGAACTCCCCGCCGGTCAGCATGCAATAAATGGCGTACAATTCCCCCACTCTCACCTTGCCGCTCTCATGCCTGCCGGTGATGGACACTCCCATGCATCTCTGGAGATACCGGAACACTGGGTTGTCGATGGAGGAAGCCTTCAGGTTCCCCGAGTCAAACTCCCGCAAGTCCTCCTTAGCATCAGCTACTAAAGGAACAACACCCCCAAACAAGAATTATCCCCCAAACTATGATCATCAAATTCAAAGCAATCCAAGCAACCCATCCAAGATAAAGAAGTATATTGACTAAAACAATCAACCATATCGACTAATCATCATGGAAAGCAACGAAATCGTCAAAAATGCAAAAATGGACACAAGGGTTCCAAACTCAATTTCTAACAAAATCATGCTCAAATCCTTCAATCATATGAAATAATCGAAGAGGAGAGTGTTAGGATACATACCGTGGGTGGAAGCGTCGGATTTGGAGAGAAGAAATCCGAGTGGGTGTTTGTAGAGAAAAAGAAATCGTGCAAGTGTGTTTGTGAGTGAAAGGAATGAGCGTTTTGGGTTTTAAACCCGTCTCTGTCCGGCCTCAGAATTGTTCGCGTCGATCGACGAGGCATTCCCGTCGATCGATGAAGACAATATTTCCTCGTCGATTGACGAAGAATTGCGTCGATCGACATGGTCAAGATTTCCTCGTCGATCGCTGCCAAGAAGCAGCGATCGACGTGTTCCGGCAGAGGACTGAACCCAAAACAACTCAAAAATTTTCTGAAAGTACGAAACTCGACTGAATTAAAAATAACAGAAATAAAAAAACAGTAAACTATTGGGTTACCTCCCAACCAGTGCTTGGTTTTATGTCGCTAGCTCGACAATACCTGTGTCTTCAAGGATGGTTCAAGTAGTACTTCTCCACCGCTTTGATTTGAAGTGTGGTGAAGTATGGTTTCAGGTTCTGTCCGTTCACCTTGAAGTTCTTCCCATCTTGGCCAGCTAGTTCAACTACACCGTTCATGAATTGGCAAATCACGGTATATGGTCCGGCCCACTTTGACTGTAGCTTCCCGGGCATGAATCGAAGACGTGATTTAAAGAGAAGAACCTTGTCACCTGAATGGAAAACATGTGAGCGAATCCTTTTGTCGTGGAACCTTTTCGCTCGATTCTTGTAGATGACATTGTTCTCATAAGCTTCATCTTGGAAATCTTCTAATTCATTCAATGCCATGGCGCGCTCCTCTGCGGCTGTCCTCCAATCCAGGTTTAGTTCTTTCACTGCCCTCCAAGCCTTGTGCTCCATCTCCACCGGCAAGTGACAGGACTTTCCGAAGATCAGCTGGTATGGTGACGTCCCAATTGGTGTTTTGTAGGCGTACGGTATGCCCATAATGCATCATCAAGCACTGCCGCACACTCCTTTCTTTGCTTCACCGTCTTCTCCAAGATTTGCTTGATTTCTCGGTTGGACAGCTCCGTCAGCCCATTCCCTTGTGGATGATATGGAGTGGTGACTCGGTGTTTGACTCCGTATCTGGCGAGAAGGGTAGCAAGCCATTTGTTGCAGAAGTGGGATCCCCCGTCGCTTACCAAGGCTCTTGGTGTCCCAAATCGCGTTATTAGCTTCTGTAGGAACTTGATGACTACCTTGGAGTCGTTTGTGATTGTTGGAGTAGCCTCGACCCATCGTGATACGTAACTGCCAGGAGGATGTATGAGAACCCTTGGGATGGTGGAAAGGGTCCCATGAAGTCGAACCCCCAAACATCAAAGATATCGACTTCGATGACCGGCGTCTGTGGCATTTCGTTCCTTCGCGAGATGTTGCTGGTCCTCTGGCAGCGATCACAACCCGTTATCCATCCACGGCAGATCTCATAGATGGATGGCCAATAGAACCCGCTGGCAAGGATTTTGAATGCGGTCCGGTTGGCTGAGTGATGACCACCACTAGGAGATGAGTGGCAGGCTTCGAAGATTTGTTGCCACTCGGACTGGGGCACACAGCGGCGAATGACGCCATCAGCACATCTACGCCATAAGTAGGGGTCCTCCCAGTAGTAGAATCTGACGTCATGCAAAAACTTCTTCCTTGCATATGGAGAAGAGTCCTGATGAAGAACACTGCCAACTAAGTAGTTGGCAAAATCTGCATACCTAGGTGTCTTGGACTCGTACATCTCTTTCAATTCCCTAATGGCGTAGATCTGTTCATCGGGGAATGTCTCTCGGATCATCATCTGTTGATCATCCCTTTCGACCGGTGGCTCGAGTCTTGATAGGTGGTCGGCAATCACGTTCTCGCTTCCTTTTCTGTCCTTGATCTCCAAGTCAAACTCTTGTAGTAACAGTATCCACCGGATCAGTCTAGGCTTGGCATCTTGCTTTGCGAACAGATATCTGATGGCTGCATGGTCGGTGAAAACGGTTGTCTTTGAGCCTATCAGATATGGTCGAAACTTGTCGAAGGCATAGACAACCGTGAGCATCTCTTTCTCCATGGTGGTGTAGTTGCATTGGGCTGGATTCATGCTCTTGCTGGCATACTGGATCACATGGAAGAGTCTTCCTTTCAGTTGCCCCAAGACTGCCCCAACAGCGTAGTCACTGGCATCGCACATCAATGTGAAGGGCTCATCCCAGTCTGGTGATGTCAGGATTGGTGCAGTTACCAGTGCTTCCTTCAATTTCTCGAAGGCCTTCAAACAATCGTCATCAAAAACAAAGGAGATGTCCTTCTCCAGAAGGTTGCATAGGGGCCGAGATATCTTTGAGAAGTCCTTGATGAACCTCCTATAGAATCCGGCGTGGCCTAGGAAACTTCGGACAACTTTGACATTTTTCGGCGGTGGCATCTTTTCAATGGCTATCACTTTGGCCCGGTCCACTTCTAGTCCTTTGGCTGATACTCGATGTCCTAACACAATCCCCTCTCGCACCATGAAATGGCATTTCTCCCAATTGAGGCATAAGTTTGTCTCGGTGCATTTCTCAAGCATAGTAGCCAGGTTCTGCAGACAAACATCGAATGAGCTACCAAAAACTGAGAAATCATCCATAAATACCTCCATGACATCTTCGATCAGATCATGGAATATTGCCATCATGCATCTTTGGAAGGTAGCCGGTGCATTGCACAATCTAAATGGCATCCGCCGGTAGGCGAATACTCCATATGGACAGGTGAATGCTGTCTTGTGTTGATCTTCAGGCCCCACATCTATCTGGTTGTACCCTGAGTAACCATCAAGAAGACAATAGAAAGGGTAAACAAATAATCTATCTAGCATTTGATCGATGAAGGGTAGGGGAAAGTGATCCTTGCACGTGGCGGTGTTCAAAGCTTGGTAGTCAATGCAAAACCGCCATCCCGTGACTGGTCTTGTCGTAACTTCCTCTCCATCATCATTCTTCACTATCTGCATCCCCCTTTCTTGGCTACTACTTGTGTAGGGCTCACCCATTTGCTGTCGGAGATTGGGTAGATCATGCCATGGTCAAGGAGTTTGAGAACCTCCTTCTTTACAACTTCTTGCATGATGGGGTTTAATCGTCGCTGTGCTTGTCTCTTCGGTTTAGCTTCTTCTTCAAGGATGATTTTATGCATGCACAGCGAAGGGCTAATTCCCTTTATATCCCCCAAAGTCCATCCGATGGCAGACTTGTATTTTCGCAAAATTCGCAGCAGTTTGTCCAACTCCCCCTGTGTAAGATAGGCAGAAACAATGACAGGGTAAGTATCATCAGCACCCAGAAATGCGTACCTGAGATGTGCCGGAAGTGTCTTGAGTTCCAGAACTGGTGGATCAGGGCTGGAGCACGGCTGCCTCAGGTCGCCGTCGATCGACGAAGACCCTCCATCGATTGACGTGGTCTTCGCAGTGGCCTCGATCGATGAAGTAGTGGCGTCGATCGACGGGAGCTTGTTTTCCTCCCTTGCTAATTTGTTCTGGCTGTATTGATCAGGCAGCGGTTCTCTTTTGATTTCTTTTTCCTGAGTTATTTCCTCGAACACGTCCAGCTCCATGACCAGATCCAAGATTTCCTCGGTTGCCTCGTCTAGATTTGTTGACGAGAACAGAGAGTGTTGCAAGCAGTTTTCCAGGAAGTCTAGTTTGCTTTTGAGAGAGGTGAATGGAGAAGATATTACCGGGCTGAAGCAGTTGATCATGTGGCATTCCTCTGTGTAGCTTCCATCATTGTGCTTTTGCATTGCCTTGTAGATCGAGAATGTCACCGACTCATTGTTCACTCTGAATGTGAGTTTGCCGTTGCGAATATCGATCAGTGCTCCTCCGGTCTTCAGGAATGGTCTTCCAAGGATCAGAGGGATGTTGCAATCCTCTTCCATATCGAGCACCACGAAATCGGCTGGGATAATGAAGTCTTTCACCTTCACCAGCACATCTTCCACAATGCCTTTTGGGTAAGTGACTGATCGATCGGCCATCTGAAGTGAGATTTTTGTGGGCTTGATGCTTCCGATCTTCAACTGCTTGAAGATTGACAACGACATCAGGTTGATTGAAGCACCAGAATCGCAGAGGACTTTTCCAAAGGTCTCCCCTCCGATGACGCAGGAGATTGTGAAGGAGCCTGGGTCTTCCCTTTTGATTGGCATCTACTTTTGGATGATAGCGCTGCATTCTTCGAACAGGTTGACCGTCTCATGCTCTAAGAAGGGTCGTTTTTGATAGACCATGTCTTTCAGGAACTTGATGTATCCGGGCATTTCCTCCAAGGCTTCGACCAATGGAATGTTGATGTGCACCTTCTTCACCGTCTCCAGAAATCGTGCATACCTTTTGTTCATCTTGGCCTTGGCAAGCCGCTGCGGAAATGGCAGGGGCAGATGTCGATCGACGAGGATCAACAACGATCGACGGGGCCTTTGGTGCTTCGTCGATCGATGGGATCCCGCGTCAGTCGACGGGACTTTGTCTGCGCTGACCTCTTCGTCTTGCTCGATTTCTCCTTCATCCTGGGTATTTGTCCCTGCTTGCATTGGGCCTTCATAGGACTTACCCCCTCTAAGAGTTATGGCGTTCACTTGTTTCCTCTGATTCTGGTTCTTGGGGTTGACCTGAGTGTTGCTTGGGAGTTGTCCCGGCTTGTGTTTCGTTCCAAGGGCATCGACGATCTAGCTGACTTGATTCTCAATGATCTGCACATGCTTCTGCACCTGATCAACCTTGGTGTTCACGCCCGATATTTCTTGTTTAAGCTTGGCTACCGTATTGGTGGAGCCTTCCACGAACTTAGCCAAAATATCCTCGAGATTTGGCTTCTTCTTCTCCATTATCGCCCCATCCTGTACGGCAAATCCTGGTGGTGGTTGCTCTACAGCTTGAGGGTTTGCGTAGGAAAATCCAGGGTGATTCCTCGCGTGATTAAAGGTATAGGGCTGGTTATTCTGCTGATTGTGTTGCTGAAATCCTCCTCGGTAATTGTTTTGATAGCCGCCCCTTTGAATGAAGTTTACCTCAGCATTGTCCCCCTTAGTTGGATCTTGTACCGCCTCGACAGCAGCGACTGCTTTCTCTTGCTTTAGAGTAGCGAATTCTTCCTTTAGCTTCTTCAGTTCAGTTGCCAGATCAGGTTGTTCGGCGACTTTCTCCACTACTTTCTCGATTACTTTCACAGGACGAGTTCGGCATGAGGACCACCTTTGAGTGTTGTTAGCCATCTTTTGGAAGAATTCCATGGCTTTCTCTCCGCTCTTCGTCATGACGGAGTCACCTAGTGTGGTGTCCACCAATTTGACGGTCTTTTCATTGAGCCCTTCGTAAAATGCCTCTGCCTGTTCTCCTTGCAAAAAACCATGTCCGGGGCACGATCTCAGCAGCTCTTTGAATCGATCCCACATCTCACTGAAGCTTTCATCGGGTCGTTGAGCGAACCTGATGATTTCTTTTCTTCGCTGCCTGATGACGTTTGGAGGGAAGATGTTCTCCAAGAACTTATTCCTCAGTTTAGTCCATGTGCTTATGCTCTCCATGTCCAATGCAGTGAACCATGATTGTGCCTTATCCCGCAGAGAGAATGCGAACAGACGCATTTAGATGGCACTCTTGCTGACTCCTCCGATTTTGACAGTGTTGCAGAGCATCAGGAACTTATCCAGATGTGCATAAGGATCTTCAGTTGGTCTTCCTCCAAATTGCATTTGTTGCACCATCTGCACCAATCCGGTCTTCAGTTCAAAATTATTGGCATTGATGCCAATCCTGAAGTCCGTTTCCTTGAACCGAGGTTTATACAGGTTCTGCATGGCCTCCTCTTCTTCCTCATCGTCAGATTCCCCTGGCGGATCCTGGTTGTCATCCTCTCCATTATCGGGATTGTCATCAAACAATGGGTTATGGCGAACATCCCTTCCATTCGGATTGTTCCTCTCGAGGTCTCTCTCCAGGTTGAACTGTTGGATTTGTGCCCTCATAGCTTGAACTTCTTGGAGAAGCACAGCTTGCTCTCTGCAGTTAGCATTGGTGGTTGCGGTTGAATAACCGGCTGTGGCACGTTATCTTCTATTGTTTGATTACTCGAGCCTTCCTGAGCACGCTTATTCTTTCGGATCTTTCTGCAAGTGGCTTCAATATCCGGGTGATAGTATAGCGGGTCCTTTCCTCTGGCTCGCGTACTCATGCACTACCTGTACAGCAAAGGAGGTAGTGAAGAAAGACTGAAAATAAACGGAACGAACTGAAATACGCAAAACTGAAAATCTGAAAACAAATAAGCGTCGATCGACGAGATTAAACATCGATCGACGAGGAAGAAAATACTGCGTTGATCGACGAGATATAGCGTCGATCGACGTGATTTACAAAAATATGGGAAATTAAAGGAAAATACTAAAATTACAGCCTAAATCAGTATTTTAATCATAGATTTAATAGTAAGATTAATTCTGTTCACTCCCCGGCAACGGCGCCAAAATTTGATCGCTAAATTATTTAACAGCGACTTAGCAAAGCTAATAATATAGCGGCAAATGAAAATTATCGATCCCACAGGGAATGAAACGACGAAAAATCCTAAATACTAAATCAGGCGTTCATAAAATACTGGTTAGGAAAATTAAATTTTTGGGTTTTGGTGGTTTTGTAAATCATAATCCTTGCGAATAAAAAGTAAACAGTAATTTAAAATACTTTGGTTGAAAACTGTTATGAGAAATACAGATTCTAGGGATATTTCCTTATCAAGCATGACATGGATGAATGAATTGATTATTTCCCAATTTTAATCCCTCTTCTTAGTGAAACATCGGAAAAGTATTACGAACTTCTTTGTTGGACAATTCGTAAAGTAGATTAATCAATTACCTATCTCCGCTCGGTCTCAAGATAAATTAATTAACTCCAAATATCTACAGACTTATCCCTACAATCAATCTCCTAAGTGGGAGATTGATGGGTTTTATATACTGAAAGCATTTATTATAATGAGTATAAAACGGTTTATTTCTCCTATCTGTTAACAATCGTACATGTATGAACAATGGTATCCTCTTGTCTCACCGATAGGGATGATCATACGGCGTGTTGTAGATCGCAGAAGACAGTATGATCACTTGACCTAGTGAGTCATAAACCTGATCACAACCGAGACAGCGTATGAGGATACATCTGTCCGGATGGCTGCGGCATTGTCGGAATAAGTAGTCTGTCTTGGCTACTTGACATGCTGGTACGCAGAGGTGGCGTATTGATGGACTGCGTGAGATGTATTCGTCTGTCTGACATCAGCGAATACAAGATCACGTTATATTGATTGAGTCCAAACCCTAACGAAGGTTCAGGGGTTTGCACGGGTTGACTGTTGCTTTGACTTCCCATGGTGGAGAGCCTAAGTAACGTGCTCGTATATCCGCATCTTGGCTAACAGTAGTTCGTGTAGTACCGCCTGAGTCTAGGTTTAGGTAACCATATCCGAGTAATAGGATGGGGACATTCTCTGAGGAGCTCAATAACATTCATCGTGTCAAAGCCCTGTAGGCTGATTAATTTCAGGCACGAGTGATAAGGTTTGAGTGGTACTACTCAGGAATAATAAGATATTAATTAATTGTAATTAGAGCTTGTCAGAGGCTCCGATAATTAATGGATGTCCGGTAACCTTAAATATGGGGATTCTCAATTAGTGCAACCCGTTCTCATAACGTGGTAATAAAGGGGTAGGTCAGTATTAATTCTGTGGTGAAAAAGAATTAATATTAATTAATTAATTGTGTCCTGGGTTGTGGACATGAGAATTAATTAATTTATAGGCCCACTTTATTATTTGCATTAGGTCCAGGTCTGGCCCAAAAATATATGCTGAATTGAGCCCAGGAGCCCAATAGGGTTTTATAACCCTAGGTCTATAAATAGACCTCTCACTCTCTGAAACCCTAGCCACTTCATAACACAATTTGAAAAACCCTAGATCTAGAGAGTGAGAGAGGGGACGCCGATTTCAAGGGAGAGAGGAGGAGAATTTCGATTCTGGTCCTGCTTAAGCCACAGTCCTACGGAGTCCTCACCAGTAGTAGATCTGAACAGCATTGGGATACAGATCTGAAGATCTAATCAGGAGAACAACAAATTTCTTTTTCCCTTTTCTTTATTTCAATTTTATCTTAGAAATTAGATTTCTAATTTCTTATTCCGCAGATAAAATCGGATTGCGTGGTTGAATTCAAGTTGGAAATCCAAACGCAAAAGATCGGTTCAGACTCGACGAATTTACGGTAATCTCTCAATCCACAAATCTGTATATTAAATTCATAGGAGCATGCTAGGGTTTTGTGAATTTAGATTATGTGCAATATCCATAAATCGATCCGGTTCAGTTTGGTTTTGGTGATTCGGTTCACGTGAAAACCCTACAACATTTAGATTGGATGAAGAAGATTCTGAAAAGGCTCTGGAGGTAGTAGGACCAGTGCTCCATGAAGACCTAACATGCGGGTTAGGGACTGGCGAGAAGGAAATTGACATCTTAGGAGATTCAGTTTCAGAATATCCTCAAGTTGACAATGGTCAATCTGCAGTGGAGTCAGAGCAAAGCCCCACATCAAATGCAGAAAATCAACTTGTACCAGAGGATTTTCATCACACAGAAGTGCATGTTGTTGGATCCTCTAATCGAGAACCGTTCCTACAACCAGTCACAGTCAGTTAGCTACATAGACCTAAATCCAGTTGACACCATCCAGAAGATGCATTATTGGATGGTGTTACCAATCTAGTACGGACGAGGCAACAAAATGCTCTATTTACTTGCTATATTTCCTAATCAGAACCGACGAAGATTGGAGAGGCACTTTAGTCGTTGGATTGGATCAATGCGATGCAAGAAGAGCTTTCAGAATTCATTTGCAACAATGTTTGGTACTTTGTAGACATGCCTACGCATCAATCTATGATAGACACCAAATGGGTCTTCAAGAACAGGTGGGATGAAGCTGGCAATATAGTCAGGAACAAAGCAAGACTAGTTGCCAAAGAATACACACACAATGTGAATGTATTGACTTTGATGAAGCCTTTGCACTAGTGGTCAGACTGGAAGCAATCAGGCTATTCTTAGCCTATGTAGCATATCACAACTTCATGGTATATCAAATGGACGTGAAGAGTGCCTTTCTGAATGGAGAGCTCGAGGAGGAAGTATATGTCGAACAACCTCCGGGATTTAAACAACGCACACAAGTATACATATTGTGAAAAGCTCTTTATGGTTTAAAGCAAGCTCTTCGAGCTTGGTATGAGACGTTATCTCAGTTTTTCTTAAAGAATGAGTTTCTGAAAGGAAAGATTGACACGACTCTTTAATTGATCAATGATGCTGAAGATATTCTACTGGGGCAGATATATGTAGGCAATATCATCGTCGAATCCAAAAACTCATCTCTCAGCAACAAGTTTGCTCAGCTGATGCAAAGCTACTTTTAGGTGAACATGATGGGAAAGATGACTTACTTCCAGAGACTTCAAGTTCATCAGTCCTCAGAAGGAATATTAAATCATCAAAAGAAGTATATGAAGGATCTCATCGATAAGTTTTGTCCAGAGAAGACAAAGACACTCATAATCCAAATGAGTGGAAGCGTTAGGATCACTCCCGACGAAGAAGGAGAATCAGTTGATCCCACCAGTTAAAGAGCCATCATGGAATCCTTGCTCTACCTGACAACTAGCACACCAAGTATCTCCTACGCTAATGGAGTATGTGCGAGATTTCTAGCAAATCCAAAGAAATCACACATGGAAGCTGCTAAAAAGATTGTCAGTGAAGGGATTCGTGAACTGAATCACGAAGTCCGTTTGCAAAGATCGATAATTGGAATATCAAATATAAACTAATATGCCTATGATTATTCCTAGCATGCTCTTATTGATTATGCATAAGGGGGTTTATGCAGAATACCTAGATTGTAGAAACCTGAAGAACAAGTGCGTTGAGATCTGATCCACGATCCTTTTTCCCTCGCACCAAGATTTATTCCTAACAGATTTAGGAATTAAATCTAAGAAAATTAATATATAATTTTTGAAAATAAACAAGAGGGAGAGAAGAAAGAAGATGTTCCTGATCTGATCTTCTGATCTGTATACCAACTCAATCCGAATATCTGGGGAAGATTTACTTCGGATTCCTTGCCTGGTTGAGAAGCAAAATTTCCTCATCATTTCTCAGATCTAGTCAATCACCACAGCTCCCAAAATAATGGTTTGCTGTGTGCAACATATGATCTTGTAGTGTGCTGTGATATGAGAAACTGAGGTCTATTTATAAGAAAATACTGGACTTCTATTGGGCCTGAGTTTTCATGGGCCAGACCAGGGACCAGAATGCAAATAGCAAATAAGTCCTATCAATTAATTAATTCCCATATTCAACCCAGAATATAATTAATTAATTAATCTTGATTCATTCCACCAGAGAATCAATACTGTCCTACCTATTTGCTACCACGTTATGAGGTACGGGTTGCATGGGCTCGGTTTATCCCCACATTTAAGGTTACAGACATTCGTTAATTAATTTAAGCTCTGACAAGCTATTTAATTAATTAACATCTTATATTCCTGAGTCAATCCACTCAAACCTTTTCACTTATACTTGAACTTAATCAGCCTGCAGGACTTTAGCATAACGAACCTTTTGAGCTGCTCAGGGAATGTCACCATCCTATACTGGATGTGGTTACCTAGTTCTAGTACCGAACAGTTATACACAAACTGCTATCACCCAAGATACAGATATACAAGCTAACCTAGAGCCTTTCACTGCAACTCAATGTGATACACAATCTGTGCATACTTCTGTAGCTTCATATAGGCTTAGGATCTCATCAAGCCATAGAGATCTAGATTCTTTTAATGTCAGATAAAAGAATCGATCTCAACTTAGGTCCTTATCAATGCGTGCCCCACACCGGCATACCAAGCTATCCAAGATAAGATGCTTATTACTGCGTATGTTGCAGCCTACACAGACAGTTTATCCTGGAACTGTCTCAGCAGTGATAACTATTTATATCTCGCTAGGTCAAACGATCCATACGATCTTCCGTGACCTACGACACACCGTATGATCTCCCTATCAACGAGATAAGAGGATAATTTCATTTGCGACACATGTTTGTTAATTGAGACAAGATATGAACATATAACATTTATGATTCCCAGTATATTAACCAATCGACCTTGTACATAATAAACCAATCATAATGCTTTCAGTATATAAATCCATCAATCTCCCACTTATACTCAAGGCATTATACAGGTGCTTTTCGGAGTATAACGCGTCTAAGCTAATCTAGCTATTACATCAATCATGCTACGTGGCTGGCTTTGCCCTCAGCCCAAGGTTACGTACATGCATCTCGTAGACCTTCTGAGGCAGAGCTTTTGTGAATGGATCCGCTAGATTATCTTTTGTATCAATCTTCTCTAATAGCACATCACCCCTTGCTACAATTTCTCGTATAATATGGTACTTCCTTTCAATGTGTTTTGTCGATCTGTGAGTTCGTGATTCATTTGAATTAGCCACAATTCCCGAATTATCACAATATACCGTGATGGTCTTGGGCAGCTTAGGAATCACGTACAACTCCAAAAGGAAGTTTTGAAACCATACTACTTCTTTCAAAGCCTCAGAAGCTGCCACATATTCTGCTTCCTTGGTGGAGTCAGCAATGCGCTTCTGCTTTGCACTCCTCCATGATATGGCCCCACCTCCCAATGTAAACACATAGCCATAGGTGGACTTCTTTTCGTCTCGGTCTGCCTGGAAATCCAAATCCATTTAACCCACAGGGCACAACTCCTGACACTGATAAACGAGACAATAGTCTCTAGTACGAATCCATATAAATGGGCGGATTAACCCAAGGAACCATGAGGACGAAAAACATACAATCAATCCATAAACCATCCATTGCATGCAATCAATAATAATAATCATGCATGTTCATAAGCACTATTATTTTTCCGATAGAGCCAATTAATTAACCTGACTCTGATACCAATTGAAGGGATTCGTGAACTGAATCACGAAGTCCGTTTGCCAAGGATCGTTAATTGGAATATCAAAAATAAATTGCTATGCCTATGAACAATCCTAGCATGCTCCTATATTATTATGCACAAGAAGGTTATGCGGAATACCTGGATCGATGAACTCTGAAGAACGCGTGCGCGGAGATGCCCTTTGATCTTTCCCACGCACCAAGATTTAATTTCCTAACAGATTGAGGAAATTAATCTATAGAAAATAATATAAATTTTCAAAAATAAAGAGGAGAGAGAGAAGAAGGAAAATCCTCCTGATCTGATCTTCTGATCTGTATCCCAACTCGATCTGAAAATCTGGTGAAGATTATCTATCAGATCTCTTGCCCGGTTGAGAAGCAGAATTTCCTCCTCGTTCTCAGATCTTGGTCGATCACTACAGCTCCCAAATTCTGGTTTGCTGTGTGCAACTTATGATCTTGTGTGGTGTAGGTGTGTTGAGATCTGAGGAACTGAGGCCTATTTATAGGAAATTCTAGACTCCTATTGGGCTTGAGTTATCATGGGCCAGACCAGGGACCAGAATGCAAATAGCAAATAAGGCCTATCAATTAATTAATTCCCATATTCAACCCAGAATATAATTAATTAATTAATATAGATTCAT